>JANDKJ010000676.1:0-20956 GCA_028551335.1 Armillaria sp. CMW 4456 | reverse complement strand
ATATCCTGCTCTAATGCAGGCCACCAGAATTGTTGTTTGACTAATTCCAGGGTAGCATAGATGCTGCAATGTCCCAGGAAGTCATGACTGGACTTTAGGATATGCATTCTCCTGGACTTTTTCCAAATCACTAACTTATGTTCACCTTCCTGGCTTTTGTGATATATCCTGCCTTTGTCCTTAAAGAAATGCATAGCAAATCTAACAAAACTTTTGACTTGGGCATCAGATATTCCAGGAGGTTTCTGTAGTGGATTGTCCAACCAGGAAGACACCAGATCCAACTTGTCCATCTGCTTTCCAAAATTTGCTCTATGTTCCTCTGTATACTCTTCATCATCTGTGAAATCATCTGCATCAGACAGGATTGGTGCACTGTATAAAACACTGGTAACAAGGCCATTATTGGTTTCCAGGAAACCCTGGTCTGTCTCTAAATCCTGGACAGCCTTGGCAATGGTCATGTAACCATGCCTGGTGTCTATCCTGTCTGTGAAGACTTCAAAATCAAGTGGTGCAGGCCACATGGTGTCATCATACTCCAACAGTTCATGTTCTCCTTCTAAATCCTCTTCCAGGCAGCCATACTCATCATCCCCAGGCTGAAAATGCCTCCTAGAGAGTCCATCTGGTCCATGAACTTTTCCTGGAACATGCACTAACTTGAAATGGAAGAGCAGGATCACTTCAATCCATCTGTTGATAGCCATATTTGGTACACTGTCAGGATTCCTTAACATTCCCAACACATACTTTGCATCAGTCTCTACTATCAAATTTCTGGATCCCCACACCCAATTCTTACATGCTATAAGGGCTAAGTGCAACCCATATAGTTCATGCTTTGGCTGGGAGAATTTAGCCTCCCACTCATTAAGTGTGATCAATCCAAATTGACAATAGTACCTGATCTTAGGATTTTCAGAGTCAGCTTGACAAATATAGAAGCCAATGGCTCTCCAGGATGTGTCTACACACAGAATGATTGGCCAATCATAGTTTACTGATCATAGTGCCAGACTTTCTGCAAGAGCATCCTTCAATGCCTGCATGGAATTTTCCTGGTTTTCACTCCAATGGAAGGAAACTTTGAGCTGGGTAAGATTAGTTAGAGGCTCAGCAAGCTTCGTATAGTTCTTAATAAACATGTGACACATTCCACATGTTCCCAGGAAGGTTCTGACATCTCCCAATTCCTTGCAAGGTCCTCAGTTAAGGATTACTTTCATTCTCTCTGTCTCAGGTTTTCTGCCTTTATATGTACAGCAATGCCCAACCACTATAATTTCAGAGGTGCATAGCACTGCCTTAGGCCCAGAAAAAGTTCCACCATAATACTTCATTCTCTGGACGATTCTGTTCAAGACCTGGAAATGTTCCCAGACGAATCTGCAGATTCCAGGATTTTCCAGAATAGTTTCAAAACTGTTTCCTGGCAACTTGTAACACATTGCAGGTCCCTGGACTGGAATGTCATCAATATACAGCCTCATAAACTCTGGAATTTCATCCTGTAGGATAAAAGTTACATCATCATGAAATATGGGTATTGAATTTGTCCAGCCCATATGTAATATAACCAGGTGAAGAGCTCCAAATGGTGTTTGGAAAGTGGTTAAATCCTGGGATGATTCTGCCAGGGATCATTTGTCATACCCAACAAATAAATCCAGGATTCCTCCACAAGCTCTCCCTGCAAAGTGAGCAACCAGTTCTTCTGTTGCTGGAGGAAGTCCAGAGTGCACAATAGTTACAGCATTCAAAGGTTCCAGGCTGTGCACTAACCACAAGCTTTTCCCATCTTTCTTTAACACACAAAACCACTGGGATCGGTATGATGAGTTAGAAGGTTCATATACCCCTGTGTTGATTTTTGTCTTAATTATTTTACACACATCTTGGTAAATAGGAGCAGGGATAGGAATATTCTTGAGTACCCAGGGCATGTGCAGAATGACCAGGATGTCTACAGGTGGAAAGAAGTCTTCCCAGAAATGTCCTCTTTCAGAGTCATCCCAGGTGAACCCTTGTTCCTGGAGCATCATAAAATGGTGCAATAGCTTTCACTCTTCATCCCAAGGGAAATCTTCCTTATGTATCTCATTGATTTTCAGCTTTCACTCTAAAGTATACCATCCAGTAGGTTTAAAATCTTCTGGGACTGGTGATAAGGTAGGTATCCCACTGAGCAGATCTCTCTTAATATCCTGGATTATTTTAAAATTGAAGGGCAGAGTTGTCAGCACTGGCTTGGTTTTCAAAGCCACTGGTTTATATTTCTTGGTTACAAGAACCACCTCCCAGTCCCAAGAATCATTCCTGGAATTTGAGGGTGTGTCATTCAACTCATCCAGGATACTTGTTGAGTATCCTGGATCCCTTCTGCTAGCTTCCTTTTGATTAAATGCTGCCATATCAAAGAGAGGCATATTTCCCATTACTTCTTGTACCAACATATCCATTTTCCCTCTGGGCTTCATGCTAAGGTACTTCTGAGTATAAAATACATTCAAGAGTGATCCATTTACTGGATCCTCAGTTACTTGTTCACATGATTTGAGATAGAAATCTCAGATATTCATCCTACTGAATGTTGCCTGTTGTCCTGGAGGCCCAGCATAACTTTCTATATGAAAGTTACCCTCCTTATCCTGCATGAGGATTACTGCTAGCTCTCCTTGATCTGGGATCAGATCCTTGAGCTCTGAAAACCCAACACCTGGTCTTTCTGTAGAACCAATAGTGGCTATCCTCTAGGATAAGTATGTACCAGGGTCCTTTTCTTTGTATTAGGATCCATCAGAATTAGAGTCTGGTCACCATCTGGGGTATTCTTAACTTTGCTTGAAGTCAGGGTATCAAACAGATGTCCAAGCAATAAATCATAAGCCAGGTTGGCTAGTACATGAACTTGCAGGTACACAGTTATTTTGCCAAATAAGAATACAACATTCTTTACAAGTCCCAGGGACTTCTCAACTCCTCTATTCACACTTTCCATGAGTATATAAACATCTGGGTCATATCCCCAGCCCATTTGCTTTGCTAATTTAGCTGAGCAGGATACAATTTGAGACCCAGAGTTGCATAAACACTCCAACTTCTTTCTACCTGATACCAGAGGGTACACTGATCTTAAAGGTTGTGAAGGGGTGGCCACTACTACAACAGTCTTGGGTTTTTCACCATCTGGGATTGTCTCCAAGTATTGTAGAACAGGGTCTCTAATAATTGTCAAACCTTCCAGGACCAGTCCTTGCCTCATAGCAGTCACATAGAATCTGCTCTCACTTCCCAGGTCTTCAATCCTAATTCTGGACTCAATGCCAGAATCCAGGATGTCAGCCATAGTGCCCAGGGGTACTGAATCTTCAACTTCTTCATCACTTTCTTCATCATCAGCAACATCTTCCAACAGTACTTTGCTAACCAGGACTCTTTTCGGAGTAACATAGGTTTTCATTTTCTGTCAGGCTCCAGGACTGGATGCTAACCAATGTTCAGCAGTAAGGGTAACCAGGGCCTTCATCATTTGATCCCAGACTTCCTTTTTCAGATCACCAGATTGCACTTCAATCTTCTTCTTGTATGCTGGTTCATGTCTAACTTCTCCTGGTAAGACTGAATACTTCTCTACCATTTCTGGGATTGGTAGCAGTGTCATGTCAGGTACTTTGGTGTATGGATTTTCTGGTTCCAGGTGACCATCATTTCCACTAACAGAAATTATGGGATTGCACATCTGGGAACTGTTTCCCAATTCCTGGATCTCTGGTACAAGTTTGCCTTCATTATTACTAGTATTAGATGGAATGGGGGTATATTTGCTTTGCAATTTAGGGCAAGTTTGCCAGTTTTCTGCCTCTGTTCCATGCTTTGTTTTTGGATTAATGTCCTCTGGTGAAGAAGCACCAGGTCCGATCACCACCACGACCTTTTTATGGTGTCCCTCTGCCTTCATTGGACCTCTACAAAAATCCTGGGTATTGAACAATAGTTCATTAACATTTCCTGGAGATGGGTCATTGTGATGCTGGTTTCTTGTTTTAACCATAGACTCCCATTGGGGTCCTTCCAGGTACTGATCAACTTTCTCCAGTGCCAGGTGAGACATTTGTTGTACCAATTTTTCCAGCATGTTCTTTAAATAACTAATCTTGCTCTTATCCTCAGCAATTTGATGAGATATGACATATTGAGACACCAGGCCCATCCATTGCAGAGCCACAATATAGGTCTGTCCAACAGAGTTAGATCCAGGACCCTTATGTGTCTCATAATAATGCTGGATTCTTGCCCAGGGACTCAGTCCTGGAGGTTCCTTAGGTGGAGCATTGCCATCACACAACTGGTACATATTTTGAGTTCCAGGAACATGAACTAATTCCCTAGACACTATCATGTCATATTTATAGGGCATTTGTTCTGGAAATATCCTGGTTCCTTGCAGAAATGACAATTGCCTGCTGCACTGCTGCCATATGGTCCTCTAGTACTAGTGACTGGCACAGCCTGAGTTATCTTAGGCTGCATCTTCAACTGTGCCAATATTCTATGCATCTCTTTGTCTCTCTTACTCTGCATTGAAGCCTGAGTCTCCAGTAATTTAACAATAAGTCTATTACTGTTGGCCATAGTTGCCAGGAAGCCTGTGACTTCATCCAGGAGCTCTGTCTTTACAGGATCCCTTTTGTAAGGTACCATGTTGTGACTCATGGAAGGGCCACTTGTAGTTTCCAGGATCACGTCCAATTTAGAGCTAGGCAATGAACCATCAAATAATTTATTATATACCACTCCTGGACCTTTCAGAACCCAAGTCCCAGCTTCAAACACATCTTCCAGGGCCCAGGGATCACGTGCATTCCTTCCAGGATTAGCTGCAGTCCCCTGCTGAGGTGTTAAACTACCCAGGCAGTTGCGCATGCACTTCCATAAGGTGTCTTTCTCAAATGGAGAGATAAACAGCCTGATTAGGTCCAGATTTGACATCAGATCTTCTTTCACAACTTGCTTACTCTTGGCCTGGAACTCCCTGTGATAATTCAGGAAGCAGGATGCCTTCTTTTTTATATTTATGGGTGACTTTCATCAAGCCCTTCCTGACATCCTCATCATCCTCTGCTGCACCATCATAACTGTGCAGGACTTCTTTCTTGAAGTCCTCCCAGGACTCAGTCTCATCAAACATAGGAAATGCTCGCCACTGATCCTCAATGTCAGTGATGAGCCTCAGGGCTCTGTATGCTCCAATTTTGTGGATTTATCCCTTCAACAGCCTTTCACCAAACCAGACATTCCACACAAGCCCATATATACTTTATTGGGGTTTTCCAATGTTTTCCTGACCTTAACGACTCAATTTTGAGGTGATGCAGCTAATTTTGACTTATCTCCTTGGCTTTAAACCAGCCTAAACCATTAGAGGCAATAGGGCACAATACCAACATCAGCAGCATTAGCACATCAAGTCACATAGGTGCAGTCACAAGCATGGACTGGTAATATTGACGGCCTGGCCTTATAGAAGCTCAGTAACAGCAATTTGATGATTTCCACAGCAAGTACACTCAGTGGGGACTTAGGGCCAATAATTGGTTATTGCTGTATAACCACAGGACTTAGATGCATATGCTACCTAAAGGGTACTGTTAGACCCAAACTCCACATGATTTCTAACAATGACAAACAACCAGTTACTTCACATTCAAGTAATCCCAGTGTGTATTGTAAGGCATAGAAGCAGGGCTAAGTCCTTAGGTCTTAGCAATGAGAGGTGGATTGAGCATGCATGTAAGTTGGTATAATATAACTTAGCTCAAAGCTGGTTTGTACCAGCAAGAGTGTGCTACTTTAAATACATGGTTCATATACTACTGTTGTACAATGTATGGTGACAGTGTTTGTCCAGAAAGAGAGCCAGTGTGAGAATGAGTGGTAATTGTGAACAAAGAGAATGGTAAGTACAAGGGGAAGTCCCAAGCAGGGTGTTGATGATGAGAAGAATGAAGTGAGTGAGTGGAGTTAGGGGCCGATTCGACAATAGTAAGGGAATATCTGGGGTTAGGGTAAAGAAAAGGGGTAAAAATCATAACATTACCCCCTCATTAAGGCAGTCATCCTGACTGCCACAACCCTATTTCCAGCTTGCAATTTCAGAAAGTCATTGATCGCCTCTTGTGCATGTTTGAGTAGGTCTTCTCATACCCACTGGTTCTCTTTGTCTCTGTATCCCTTCCACTTGACTAGGTAGTCAGTAATGGTTCATGATGGTTGGTTCTTTTTTCCTCGTATGCACCATGTTGAACTGTTGACAATGCGTTTGACTTCATATTCCTCTTCGTCATTGATGATGTCTGGTGGTGGTGGTGGATTCTTTGCTTGTGATGGAAAGGTGGGTGCAACATATGGGGATAGAAGGGATTCATTGAAGACAGGGTGGATTCGCCAAGTTAGCAGGAGTTTTAGCTTGTATGCTGATGCTGACTTTGGTGGTAATTGGGAAGGGGCCGACTTGTTTGTCATCCAGCTTCTTCTTGGGCTGCGGTAGATGGAGGTTGGTTGTATCCACCCAGACCTTGTCGCCAATGGTGTAGTTGATGGCAGGGCACTTCCTCGAGTCATAATGCATTTTCATCTGCTGTGCTGCCTTCTTGAGTGTGGCCTTTGTTTCACCATGTATTTTGGCCATGGTGTCGACAAAGTCATTTGCTGCTGGCATGTTTTTTGGGTGGTGAGTGTTGGTGATGGTGGTGCAGGGGTGGATTCCATGGTTGATGAAGAATGGGCTTTTGCCTGTGGCGGAGTGAATGTGGTTGTTGTGTTGGAAGGCAGGCTAGGGGGAGCCATTCAGGCCAGTCGTCTTGTCAGTAGTTAATGAAGAGGCATAGGTACTTTTCAACTTCTTGGTTTGCCTGCTCAGTCTGCCTGTCAGTCTGTGGGTGGTAGGCTGTGGATGGGTTCCCTCAAATGTCTAGCAGCTTGTAGAGGTCAGTGATAAACTTTGAGATGAATTGAGGGCCCTGATCGCTGATGACTCACTGTGGCATTCTGTGTCTGACATAGACATGGTCCCATAGTATTTTGGCCCATCCTTCCAATGAAAGTTCCGCAGTACATGCGATCGGCATGATTTCCTTGGAGAATTGGTCGACGATGAGGATGATGGCATCTTGTCCTTTCGACTTGGGTAGGCCCAGTGATCATGTCGACACTGATGTGTGTCCATGGTGCCTCAGGGATTTCATTTGGGTGGAGGGGCATCAGTCTGGCCTCTGCATGTGTGTCTTAGTGCGCTGGCAGACTTCACATCCCTTAACATAGGCCTTCAATGTCTTTCCAAGTTTGGGCCACCAGTAGTTGCATTGGACAAGCTCCTTGGTCTTGGCGATTCCTGGGTGTCCAGCCGTGATGTGGTCATGGTGATACGATATCATATCACTCCAGATGGCTGTGTCCTTTGGGCATGTATATCCTGCCATCATACTCGAGTAGGCCATCCTGCTCTGTTACCCCTCATTCATGCATCAGTGATTCCGCTATTCCTGGTGTCCCAGGTCACCTTCCTCTTTGTTGCTTCTCATATCCTTCTTCTACCTCTCCCTTCGCTGGCATGATGACTGCTTGGAAAAGTAGGATTCCAGGAGTATGGTCATCTCCTGGTTATCATTGGCCCCTTGGTCGTGGTCCACACAGTGGCTCAGGAGGTCTGCCTTTCAGTTGGCACTGCTGGGTTGATGGTGCAGGGTGAAATGGTACTTGCCGAGCTTGGTAACCCATCAGGCTTGTCGTTGATTAAGTTTTTGAGGTTGGCAGAAGTATTGGAGGTTTTGGTGGTCTGACCAGACTTCGAACATCTGGGCAGCACCCATGAGGTAGTGTCTCCACTCCGAGAGGGCAAGCATGATGGCAAGAAGTTCCTTATCATAGATCTCATAGTTGTGCTCAGTGACAGAGAGTGCCTTTGAGAGGAAGGCAACCAGTCACCATAGTGTTCCCTGTTGTTGGGAGAGTACCGCTCCAATTGCTCCCTCGCTCGAGTCTGCCTCAATCTGGAAACCTTCCCTTCATCTGTCAGTATGGCCAGGACGACATCCTGGGCCAGTTGCTTCTTCAGCTCCTCAAATGCCTGCTGCTGCGCTGCTCCCCATGTCCATGGCTCCTTCCCTGTGAGTTTCATCATTGGTCTGGACCACCTTGCTGTAGTCCTTGACAAATCATTGGTAGAAGTTGGTGAAGCCAAGGAATGATTGAAGTTCCTTCTTCTTCATTGGCATCAGCCACTCCATTACTCCTTGCATCTTTACCTCATCCATTCTTATCACTCCTTCACTGACTATCACCCCCAGATACTCTGTTTCGAGTGTCTCAAACTCACACTTCTCTGCCTTTAGGTATAGTTTGTGTCTTCGTAGGGTGGCGAGGACCTGTCGGACGAGTCGTCGATGTTCGTTTTGGTCTTTTGACATGATTAGGATGTCGTCAAGGTAGATGGTGACCTTCCCAGTGGCAATGAGGTCCCTTGAAGATGTCGTTCATCATCCACTGGAAGGTGGCAGGCTGAGTTGGTTAGGCCAAAGAACATGACGGTGGGTTCAAAAAGTCCTTGATTCATGCAGAAGGCTGCCTTCCACTTGTCTCCCTCCTTTATCTGCACATTGTTGTATCCCCATCGTACATCAAGTTTGGTGAAGTATTTGGCCCCCTTCAGCTTGTCCATCAGTTCTGAGATTAGGGGCAGCAGGTAGCGGTTCTTGATCGTCATCTCATTAAGCTTCCAGTAGTCTTGTACAGGTCATAGCTTTCCATCCTTCTTCTTGATGAAGAAGAATGGGGATGCCATAGGTGACTTGCTGGGGCAGATCCTCCCAGTGCTGAGGTTCTCGTCGAGGAAGTTGTCGAGCTCCTGTCTTGCTCCTTGGGGGACAATGGGTAGATTTTGCAGTCAAGCATGGACTTGGCATTTGGGGTTAGTTCTATGGCATGATCCCAGGGTTTACGTGGTGGGAGTTTGTCAAAGTTCTCCTTTGAGAACAGGTCATGGAAATCCTGACACCAGTTGGGGACTAACTCCTCCAACGTTCTTTCTGGTTTCGATTCATGGGCCTTGGCTGCCAGGTTGTTGGCCACATGAGCGCACAGCCATATTTCTTCCATCATGTCTACTGCCAGAATGGTGTCTCCATCTTCCAACTCTTGGTCCCAGGGGTCTTCATCGGTGTCGGCAGTGTGAGGGTCAGGCAGTTACAGTGACATCGGCTGAACGTGATGCGCCCCATGCCCCAGTCGATCAGGGGGTTATGGTGCCTCAACCAATCGTGCCCAAGGAATAGGTCTTTGTCCCCCAGGTCGGTTACAGCTAGGTCAATCCACTCGGCATGGTCACCGATTCTCAGGCATAATTCAATGTATGCAGTGATCTCCCTAGTGCACAGTTTTGGGTCCTGTTGGCATTGAAGATGGGGATCGTGTGAGCGGTGGGTCAGGTGACCAGCTGGTGTTTGTCGACAAAGGCTTTGTTGATCAAGCTCCCAGTGCATCCACTGTTGACAAGGGCAGTGGCTTGGAGGTTCTGTGGCCTTTCCAGGGTTTCTAGCTGTACTGTGGTTACAAGGTCCTTCCCATGAGATTGGGCAGCGTGTATATATCGGTGAGGCCCCTTGAGCTCTTCGAGCCATTCCAGGGCAGTTGACCGCTGAGCCTTTCAGAGTTGCTAGACAAGTTCATCGGTGACCTCTCATTGGCATGTCTTGTGAATCCAGCTAAGGAGGGTGCCCTTGGCCGCTGGGAGCGAGGTGTAGAGGCTTCGCCAGGTCCACTCGGCACTCCAAGGTTTGAGCCACTCCTTTGGGTCATGTGGGTATTCAGGGGACACGCTTGGCTCAGGGGGGTGATCGTCACTAACTAGCTTAATCATGTTGCTGGTGGAGCAGTCCCAGGCATCCATTGCCCAGGTGCCATCCCTCTCAACGCGATACAGGAAGTGGGGGGCAGGTATTCATACCGAGGAAATGGTGGAGGATGTCGTATGGGGCATGCAGGCCCCTGTTTGGCCCCCTTCGCTAGTCGGGGTAGCGGTCTTGTTCTTGCTTGCTGGGATGTTTGTGACCAGTGGGGAGGGCTCCCATGCTAACTCTTCTGCCGTGGTTGGGGTCACCTCAGCCACACCCTCGGAAGTCCATCACGAGCCCTTTGCCAGTGAGGTTTGTATGGTCCCTGTGACGGTCATGGCCCACTTACCCGGCTGGGGGTGTGATTGCTTCTTTTGCAATTCTTTTTGGTTCTTGGTTGTTGTGGAAAGGGGTATATTCGAATGCATGGAGACTACAGGCATATTGTAAGTACTATTACAGGTAGTCAACAACATACTAGAACTAATTTCATCCTTGGCCGATCGAGCAGAATCGCTCACTCATCGGCCTAATCTTTTACCTCCTTGGTGCCACTGGTAGAGGGCGTCTTCTCCTCAGCGGTGGAATATTTGTTCTTGAGTTGTTTGATAGTGGCTCAAATCTGTGCCCTAGAGTGCGGTGATCGATAGTATGGCTTCTTTGGCTTGGGACACTCTCGAGTGAAGTGCCCTTTTTCATTGCAATTATAGCACAGCCCAGCACCCCTGGCCTTTAGTCAATCTACGTCCATCGGCTGTCCTCACCTGCCATAAGTCGTCCCGGTCCTGGTCCACTTGTCAGTGGTTGCGGGTGTCATTGCTGAGGCATGGCCAGTCATAGGCAGGGTTGTTTTCGTGGTGGCAGGGCATGCAATCATGTTATCGATGACCTTTGCATGCTGGCAAGCTTCGTCGCTCTCAATAATTTGCTTCCTCCAATCATAATAGCCATCTGGCAGCAAGATTCCCATGTCAGTGATCTTGTTGCGAATAGTGTGGGACTCCCCCCTTCAGGGCCATAGTCATCTGTCCCTGCTCTCCCACATCATGGATCAGCTCAGCTTTCCTTCCGAGATCTTCCAGCTTCTGGAAATACTCTACTGCCATTTCAGTGCCGACATTCCATCTGAGCTCGGTCATCGCCTGGTGGTGTTTTTCTTTTATGTGGGGTCGCCAAACTGGGTTTTGAGTGCGTCCTTGAAGTTGAGCCAAGTAGGGAATTGGTGGTGAAGTCAGGAATGGGAGTATAGTTCCTCCTGTATGCTTACCCACCAGTTTTTGGCTTGCCCAGCCATGTGGGAGATGGCAAAGATGATTTTGTTGCCATCAGCAAAGAAGCTGAGGAAGGTCTGGAAGTAGAGCTTGCAGTCGTTAACAAATCATCATAGGTCATCAGTGTCACCCTTGAATGGATCAGGTTCTTTGACAAGGGTGGGTTTGATGTTGAGTTGGAGGTCGCTGGCTACCATCTCAGGGGCAGGGTTGTTAGAAGGCCATCCAGGTGGTCCTCCAGGGGGTCCTTGCAGCAAGGCAAGCTCGTCTCGAGCCGATGGGTGTGGGGAGCCACCAGGGGTGTCGCCTGGCTTCCATCCCAGGGCAGCATGGTTTTGGTGGCATTGGCTAGTGTGATGCGAAGGGCTTCTCGAGCATCCCTAACAGCCTTCTGATTGATCTGTTCATGTTTCCATTTGCCAACCGATCTCTGGGAAGGTGGTGAGGGTTTCAGCTTCTTTGGTTCTACTCAGGTTTGGGTGGATGGTTGGGTCTGAGAGGGTCCCACGGCTTCTGGTCCTGCCACAGCTTGAATGATGACCTGGAAGGGGATACGGTCCTGCCAATTGATATAAGATGTGGCCCATTTCTTGGCCCAATTAAGCATCTCTTGCATCATTATTTCTTGGTCCCAGAATGTGATCCGTTGTCCGAGCGGCTTGGTTTCGCATGTCTTCAAACAGTGATATTCTGCTATGGTTAGATCAAGGTACTGTCCCCACATCTCCTCTGCTGTTTTGGGTATCAGTAAGTTAGCTATGTCTGGACTCGGAGCATTCTGTATGTATATTTCCACTGTGTCCCACTCCAGCTGTTCCTGTCTATTCTTTGTCAGTGAGGTCAACCCTGGACGATGGGAATCTGAGGAAGAGCCCCTTGGTGGGGTCTCCCTTGAATCATGGGCTCCTGGGGTCGGAGCTGGGTCTGCTGGTAAGGGATACAGGCTCTCGATCATTGTCGGTGTTGGTGGTAGCGAGATGTATGTTCAGGGTGACAGTGCTGGTAGAGGCTCATGGTATATCGACGATGGAGCATATACTGGCATGGTCATTGTCAGAGGTATGATTGGGAATGGGAGGGTGGTTACTGGTAGATTCGAAAGGGTCTGGGTTGGTAGCCACAAGGGGCTGGGAAGTTCCAGGGGTGGCAAAGTGGGACTCGTTGGTGCTACTGTCTGTTTCCTTGGCTGGCCAACAGGGTCTGCCTCTGGGCTCACCAATGTGTATGTGGCCGATGATGTTCAGCTCACCCATGATGGTCGTCTGGGCGGGTACGGGCGATAGGTTGGTGTAGTTGGGGGGGTGGATGGTGTTGGTGGAACGTCATGCCCCAGAGGGTCCTGCTGTGGGCTGTCCGGATTGCTGGCCCTCACCTCCCATGCATATCGCTGTGCGTCAGTATCGCCTTCCATAGATCCAAAGGGCAGCTCAGGCAAGCTCGGTACAGAAGGCATTGGCTCTTGCAATGGCATTGATGAGGTGGTCAGATGGTTTAGTGATCTCTGAACATAAACTGGTGAATAGTTGTCAGATACTTCTGGAATATCGCCATGCGAAGAACCAAAATGGAAATAGTGGTGTCTCGGCTTTGTGTCAGTATTACAGAACAACTAGTTTTGTTCGTAAGCCACTCCTCAGGTGTATTGTTTGTTTGTGCATGAGCTTTCTGAGTACCTCCATACTCATGTTGATTCCACCAGCAAAACACTATACATATTCGGTACTGGATGAATCAGGCTGTCCTACGTTGACTGGCTTGTCGTCTTTGGGGGGACTTCTCTCTAGTCTCATGAGAAGTTACTACAGATTCCGACGCTCTGAGTCACCTTTGGTCTCTGTTATCTGGTCTGGTGTGTGTCATAAAACTGGGAAACTGGATGGGAAAGAAACTGGGATGTGTAGAATGTCTGTCTATTATGTCGGTATTAAATGAGCTCCTAATCGTCTCGGTATGGGTCTGTGTCGATGTTTCTGTGGCTATGGCAGTGCAATAGTGGGTCTCGTCTTTATTTCTGGTCTCCTCGGCTTTATCTGGTTATGTCTCAGCTTTATCTGTGACAATTCTGTTCATCCTAATTCCTATAAACTGTCAATCTCTGTCAAACTATACTTTGTTTCCTTTGTCTGGTCCTATCTCTTGTCAAATTGTTTCCTATAACTGGTCAATACTATTTCCTGTGAAGCTCACATTAGAGCTGCCCTATATCTGTCAATCGGTCAATACTAAATCTGTTCAAAACCTATCCTTGCAACACTCACAATAGAGCTGCCCTACAACTATCCAATACTATTCGTCTGCTCTTGATGCCCAAATGGGTTTGCTAATGTCTTGTGAAATTGAAGCTAATTCTTTCCTATAAAACTAAAAGAGGTGAGTACTGCATGGTTATCACTTACTAACACTGAACAAATGCCAGTAATGAAGTAAAACAATGATGAGAGTCAAGGTTTTAAGTTGATGGATGGTGGTGAAGCATCTTGGCTTTAACTACATCAAGCTCGGCTTTGTGGTGAACGAGATTGCTATTAAACATGTACTATCAGTATTGTTGAAGCTGGGTGAGTTACTGAGGTAAACGAGTCGATATGTGTATGTGGAGGAACAGAATAGAGGGAGTAACTAGTGTACAGTATGAAATTACCATGTTTATATAGTAAGATATAAATAAAATGGCATCCTTGTGGTATATCTGAAGGGCTATGCGTTAGCATATGTGTTTCTGACCTTCTGACTATACAGCAGGTCTTGTGCATTGTCTTATTCATGTCTGCACCTTTGATTTTTATAGTTCTGGCATTAGATTATGCCTTATTCATAGTGTCAGAGTTGAGAATACTTGTCGGAAATGACTGAGTACTGCCAAAGTATGGTGTGCATCGACGTCTCGTGGTTATACAGCAATAACCAATTAATTCTGAAGTTGCCAAAGGGTGTTCAAGCTGCAGAAATCATCAAATTGCTGTGATGAAGCCCCTATGATTGCTGGATCAATGTTGAGAAGCTCCACTCACATGGCTGTGCCTTTGCACTTTGATGTGGCAATGCCAGAGATGTCAGCAATGCACTCTAGGTCCTATTGTGGTAATGGCGGTGCTAAATCCGCAGCTTTAGATCAAAATTGGAGTTATCAGGGTATTGCCGAGGTATTGGCATCGGGAAAGCATCGGAAAAGCCCTATAAAGTATATATGTGCTTGTGTGGAATCATTGGTTTGCTGAAAGTCCGCTAAAGGGATAAATCTGCAAAATTGGAGCATACAGAGCCCTGAGGCTCATCAGCATCACTTCGAGAATCTCCTGCAGTGGTATCAATGGGAGGATCTGGGAGGGGCTGGTTCGGAGGCAGCCCCAGTGGGGGGTAGGTGTGGGTACTTTGGGAGCTGGTGTGGGAGCGGGCAGGATAGGGTGTTGCTGCCCGGGGAGGAGGCATGCTGGATTGAACCATTCCTTCCAGGTCTTGCTCAACCTCT
The DNA here is from genome assembly GCA_028551335.1 of Armillaria sp. CMW 4456. Classification (NCBI taxonomy): domain Eukaryota; kingdom Fungi; phylum Basidiomycota; class Agaricomycetes; order Agaricales; family Physalacriaceae; genus Armillaria; species Armillaria sp. CMW 4456. Next base: position 6,326 of record JANDKJ010000676.1, on the reverse strand, counting down.
GGGTTCGGAGGGAAGTTTGGTCCTGCTCCTTGGACATCAGGGCCAAGCCCTGCTCAGCATGGGAAGACGACATAGAATCGGTGGAAGAGATGAATGAAGGGGAGGAAGAAGCTGACGAGGACCTGGTAATAGTACCAGCAGATAGCAGCTAGGGCCAACAGGCCAATAACAGTGGGGATGGTGAGGAGGGTGAGGTCTGTGTTTTGTGAGGACATATGGTCTTTTCTTTCATGGCAAGCATGTAAAGAAAAGAGGGTAGGAAAGCTTTGAGCTAATTGTTAGACCCAAACTCCATGTGACTCTAACAACAACAAACAACTGGTTACTTCACATTCAAGTATTCCCAGTGAAGCTGCATGCTAGCATGAAGATGAGGCTAAGTCCTTAGTGCTTAGCTTTTGAAAGAGATGAGTGGCAAGCATAAGTTGGTATATTATAACTTAGCTCAAAGCTGGTTTCTACCAGTGCGAGCATCCTACTTAAATACATGGTTCATATACCACTATTGTACATTGTATGGTGACGGTGTTTGTCCTTAGAGAAGTGGATGGTGTGAACAGGTGAGTGATAATGAATGGTAAGTACAAGGGAAGGTCCCAACTGGGTGAGGAAGTGAGTGGACAAGTGGAGTTAAGCACCAGTTCATGGATAGCACAAGATAGGGGTCGAAGTCAGTGACAATAGTGGGGTTAGGGTTGAAATAGGGGTAAAAATCATAACATTCAGGTATAGCTGGTTGTCTCATAGTACTTGAAGTACTTGCCTGACCAGTCGATGGTGTTCTTCTCTTGTCTTCGACATGATTAGAATGTCATCCAGGTATATTGTTACCTTTCCAGTCAGAATTAGCTCCTTGAAGATGTCATTCATCATCCACTGGAAGGTGGCCAGCGAGTTCATCAGCCTGAAAAACATGACTGTCGGTTCGAACAGCCCTTGGTTGGTTCAGAATGCCGCCTTCCATTTGTCCCCTTGTTTGATGCATACATTATTGTATCCCCATCATACGTCCAGTTTGGTGAAGTATCAGGCCCCTCAGAGCTTGTCCATGAGTTCCGAAATCAATGGAAGGGGATATTGGTTTTTGATTGTCATCTTGTTGAGCTTACGGTAATCTTGTACCAGTCGGAGCGTTCCATCCTTCTTTTTAATGAAAAAGAAGGGGGAGGCCATTGGTGACTTGCTGGGTCGGATTCGTCCAGTTGCTAGATTTTCCTCAAGGAACTTGTCTAGCTCTTCCTGTTCGGCAGGGCTCAGAGGGTAGATTTTGCAGTCTAGGGTGTTGGAGGTGTTGGGGACTAGTTCAATAGCATGGTCCCATGGTTTTCGGGGTGGGAGTTTGTCAAAGTTCTCCTTGTTGAACAAGTCTTCATAGTCTCGAGCCCACTCCAGTACCATCTCCTTGAAAGTTCGTTTCTTTCGCTTGTCATGCTCTCTGGCTGCTAAGTCGTTTGCCATGTGGGCCCAAATCCGGATTTCTTCCTCCATTTCTACAGCCAGTATGGTGTCTCCTTCCTCCAATTCTTCGTCCCAGGCATCATCTGAATCCGCCTCAGGAAGGGGGAAAGGGACTTTCCTACAGTGGCACCTTGCGAATGTGAGGCTGCCCATCTTCCAGTTAATTAAGGGGTTATGCCTGATGAGCCAGTCATGGCCTAGGAAGATTTCTTTATCTCCTAAATTGGTGACTGCCAGGTTGATTTGTTTCTGGTGGTCACCGATCTTCAGCCTCAGCTTGATGTAGGCCTCGATGTTTCCATCTCGGTTGTGGGTTCCGTTGGCATTATATACTGGGATGGGGTGTAGGACTGGTCTAGTGATCAGGCCATGTTTCTCAATGAAGGCACAGTTAATAGAGCTCCCGGTACACCCACTGTCAATGAGGCAGATGCTGATAGAGTCTGTCGTGACTCCAGAGTCTCTATTTGCACCTTCGCTAGTAGGTCCTTTCCCTGGCTCTGGGCGGCATGGATGTATCGCTTAGGTCCCTTGAGTTCCTCCAACCACTCCATCACGGTTGCATATCAGGCTTGATGCAGCCCAGCTAATAGCTCTGGGGTCACCTTGTTCTGCTTCTGCTTGTGTACCCATCCTTTTAGTTTGGCCTGGGCACTTTTGTCGGGATCAGTAATCACTGCATGCCAGGTCCACTCAGCTCCCCAGGGTTTCAACCATTCATTGGCCGTCCATTGGGGTGTACAGGCCCCCATTCAGCCCCCTTCACTAGTCGTGGTAGCAGACTTGCTCTTGCTGGCTGGGACACTTGCAACCTTGGGAGTGCGGCTCTCCCCGTTTGGATGGGGAGTCCATTCGTAGGTGCTTTGGCTCGCCCTTTTCTTCTTGTCCCCTTTCAGACCATTGGTGTCATAGACTGGGGCTGTCCCGGGTGTGCCTGGGGCTGGGGTTCAATGTTCTATGGTGCTTGCCCAGGGTACCTCAGGGCTTGGTGAGTCAGAGGGCACAGGCTCAGCCACCCCCTCCACTCGTCCCTGAGCCAGGTTTACTCCCCCACCTGCCAATCGGAGGGTGGGGGCGTTCACTCCCAGAACAGGCATCTCCCATGGGAGCATGCTTCTTTGGCCCACATCAGGTCAGTGGGCAGTTGGGTTTTGCGATTCCTTTCATGGTTGTTGTTGTGTCAAGTCAGGTATATTCGAATGCACATTAGATACATGTGGTACTACAGAAATATTGTAAGTCCCTTCCTGAGTTTCTGACAATATACTAGTGCTAATATCATCTTTGGCCGAGTGGGTGGAATCGCTCACTCGTCAGCCCTGTCTTTTACTTCCTCGATCCTGTTGCCCAAGTCTGACTTCTCCTCGGCATTCAGCTGTCTTTCCTCTTGGTTGAGTCGTTCTCATAGGACTCGGATCTGTTCTCGTCCTCAAGGATGGCGGGGTTTTGTACAGTTCTTGCTGATGTGTCCCTTTTCATGGCAGTTAAAGCATTGGCCTTCTTGCTTGATGCGATCCACACTCATTGGTTGCCCCTGCCTGCTGTATGTGATGCCCATTCCAGTCCTCCTGTTAGCAGAGGGTGTCGTGGTTGGTGCCTTTGCTTGGCTTGTGGATGGCGTCGGCTTGTGGCCAGAAGCGGCAGGTTTCTGGCCTTGTTGGTCAGTGGGGGTGTATGGGGTATAGGCCCGGTATTGCTGGTATTCCTTGTCGATTCTGATGATGCGCTCTCGCCACTCAGGGTAGCTCCTTGGGATCCATTGTCCTACTGAGATGATTCCTCGGATTGTGGGTTCTGGGACTCCTAGTCAGAGGGCCTCAACCAGGTGTCCCCAATTGCTCTCGTTGTGGTGCAGTCTGGCTTTTTGGGTGAGTTCCTCAAGATCGTTGAAGTACTCTGTGGCCGTCTGTTTGTTTCGATCCCACCTTAGCTCCTTCATCTTCCTTTGGTGCTTTTCTTGTACTGCTGGGTCAGCAAATCTTCCCCAGAGCATATCCTTGAACTCCTGCCAGTGGGGGAATCAATGACATCCCCAACTTCATGAGAGAAGGGTCGCTTGTACCCATGTGACCCATGTGGCCACAATCCCTTCCATGTGCAAGGCCGCAAAGACCACTTGTCTCGCTTCCAATTGGAAGGCATTTCCGTGAGCTTCGAAATATAGTTCACAGGCTCCAAAGAATTGGTCTAGATCATCGGAGTCTCCCTTATAGGATGCAGGTACTTTGACCAGGATTGGTCATCCCCAGTATGGGTCCGCATCTCTGGCTGGAGGGGTGGGGTTAGATGGGGGCCAGGCATCTCTGGGGTTGTTGGGTCTTGGCAGGGAGGCAAGGTCATCATTGTAAGCAACACTCGCATTCCCATCCGTCAGGTCGGAGCCTAGGGTGTTTGGTCTTCATACTGCACAGTTCTGGGGTATCCCTCAGGTCGGGGGAGGGGGGGTCCTCGGGACCCATAGGGTTTGGTCGACTATCTCGTAACCAAGCCTTCACAGGTCTTGGTAGTAGTCGTGGGCCTGTTCAATCTCCCAGGCCTTGGCCTTTCCCTTCTTTAACTTCTGGAGGTAGGTGTATGTGGTGGCTACTTCCTCCTTGTATTCTGCTCTGACTCTGCTGGGCAGGGTGGTGCCCTGCCTGATCTTTTCCTTAATGTCAGCATCAGGGTCCAGGGGAGGGGCTTCCCCTCAGGAGGGTCCTGGAGTCAGCCCCAAGGGGGGGGTCACCATGGGGGTGTCATCATTGTCGATGATGACAATCTCGGGTTGCAATCCAGTGTTCACTATCGGTATCTCGCTAGAGCCACCCATTAGGTGACCCTGGTTGGTTCGATGATTGGGTGGCATCGGGGGTAAGGCCCTTCTTCACTTCTTTTCTTCTTGGTTATATCCTGCCATGTACAGCATGGGCACTGGCTCGTAGGTTGTGTGGGGCTGTACAAATACTCCTTGGGCACTGTACCTCTGATTGACTTCTAGGTATGCAAATCGCTCTGCCTCCATTTTGATGTACTGCGGGTTGCTGCTTCAAAAGAGGGTTCCTCCCTGTGTTTCGATCAGTGGGTTATACTGCTGCAAATGGTCATGTATTTTATGATAGTAATTATGAAATTCCCATTGCAGCCACTCCTTTCGCTGTTCTTTCCCATCTGGCAGGTTCAATAATTCTTCTTCTTTGGAGTCCAAGTACCAATTGGGCACTACTCTGCTAGAAGTTATGAGGTCCCCCCCAGGGGAGATTGAATATGTCCCCGTTGTCCAGTTCAGATCCTTTGGCATGAAGCCAATTGAAATCGATGTATTCATCAGGATTGGTGGGCTTGAACGGCCCGCTGCTGGACTCAGGGGTTGGGGGACCAGTGTGTCTGGGCACTTGCTGGGCTTGCCAGTTGTCAATGACCTGCTCGAAGCCTTGTTCGGTCTCAGAGTGGGTTGGGGATGAGGGGTCAGGGTTCGTTGGGATCCAGCGTTCATAGGGGTTGGCAAGCTCGACAATGCTGTCAACTGTCGACTCGATGTAGGAGTGGATGGAGGCTTTGGGGGTGGGATTCTCAAGCTCTGCACCTTTTCTCTGGTCATACTCCCACTTGAGGTTGGTAAGTCTTTCCTCCTTGTCACAGGCGATCCTCTCACATTCTGTGTGAATGTTGGCAACAGGGTGTCCCCCAAGCTGGAGGACAGTGGCCTTGGGGGGTGAACTGTCACCTTGGACCATGTCAGTGGAGGGTCGACCATCTTTGTCATGACTAGTTCCGGAAGGCCCAGCCACTGGTGGGCCTTCTGGTAGTCCCTCGCTATTTCTTGGGAGAGGGTTAAGGGGCTGGAGGGGGCAGGGTCATGAAATTGGAGCCCGCCCTCCTGTTCCTCTTGTCTGGGCTGATTGGGGGGTGGGGGGAAGAATGGTTCTGGTGCTGTTGGTGATTAAGACAGGAGTCTTCCCTTTCCCTTTGTTTCCTTTGGGTGGCAAGGCTCTGGGGGATTCCCCAGCGATGCTGGGGGTGAGAGAGCTTGCTGCTCTACTGGGTGGGGAGGGGAGGGGTCCTGTCGGGGCTAGGGGTCATGGTGGGAGGCTTGCTGCTCATCGGCCGAACCTAGGGAAGGGTCACCCATTGATGAACCTCCACTTTCCTTTGGCTTGTCACCAGTTTTTAGCCAGCTCCCCAGTTTCAGCAGGCATCACCATGGGTGGGAAGGTTTGGTGGTCTTGGTGGAGGACTTGTCGCTGTCCTCTGATGTCGACTTGTTTGAGGCCAAGTCCTCTGTCATGGTGGATGATCAGCGGGATTGGGCCCTGCTGGTCATTCATGATGGTCAGGATGAAGGGAGAGGGTATGGTCATGGATGCGGTGAGGTTGGAGAGTTCGATATCATCTGCTCTCCTGAGGCAGAATCGGTATCGGTATGCATAGTGCAAGTCATTAGCTTGCTGGCAAAGGGCTCATTTTATAGAGTCCACGTTGGTCTACAGGATTAGGGTGAAGATGGCCCCTCCAACTAGGATGACAGTGATTGCGACGGCAAGAATGATTTCAACTATGGACATGTAGGGCTTTCCTTGACAATGAGTGTATAAGGAAAGAGTAACAAGGAAGCTTCGAGCTAATTGTTAGGCCCAGACCTGAGTAACTCAAACAAGAGTAAACAACCAGTGGCTTCATGTTCAAGCTGTCCTGACTGAGTCTCATATATCATTCGAGCAGGGAGGTTCTGAGTTTAAGTTCTTAGTTGAAGGAGTTCAGTGAAAGTCCAGTATAGATAAACTTTAGCTTGAAGCTGGGTTCTTACCAGCAAGAGCTGTGCTACTTAAATACAAGTGGTGGGTACTAATAATAGTGTTCCTCATGTTCAGTGCAAGGCGTCAATAGCATGA
>JANDKJ010000675.1:0-29066 GCA_028551335.1 Armillaria sp. CMW 4456 | reverse complement strand
CCTTTTTTTGTTTTAAAAGCCATGGTAATTGCTGTGGAATCAGTTTCTGTGATGTACTCATTTGCAACCATGAATACTCATTTATGTCCAACCATACTCATTCAAGTTCTACACAAGTTATGGATTATTTCGACAGTGAGAAGATTTAATTCTATGACAAGCACTTGTCTTGTTAAGGGCCTTGTAGGGAATAGCTCCCATGTGACAGGTTTACAGGACTTGGATTTGTACCACCCCGTAGCCAGCCACACAAATGTATGTAGCACTACTGTAAGGCAACAAAAGCATTACTGTAGTGTAAATGTTTAGTTCGGTAGTACTACAGTAGTACTACAGTAGTCATACTGTATAAAGTCTTTGCACAATATGAGGAACCATATTGAAACATAGTATCATACTAGGCATGGGCAAGGCACAAAATGAGTATATATTTTATATTGTAAAATAGTACTAGCAGAGGGAGGTAAATTCTACTCTGCATCCAAGGCCTCCACATCATTCTTGACATCAGCACTATCCTCCTCATTTGCTTCCTCCTCACTATCTGTATCCCCTGTTTGACCCTCCAGATCAGCCTTGGCTTGAATTTCTTCCTCTTCATCATCAAGATATCCTGTCACCTTCGTCTTTGCTTTCATACCGGCATTGGACCTTAGTACATATGCAACCATCAGTATCAAACATGCAGCGAATATCAATCAGATACTTACCTAGCATTATCATGCCATTGACAGCAAATATTTTTAGTAACCTGCACATTGCTGTTGCACCATTTTTGAATGTCAGTTAGCACAGAGAAAAATGCGCTCACCCCCTTGCGCTCATAGCGCCATCATTTGCGCTCTCAGGAACCATCATTAGCGTTCTTCAGTATATTACTTGCGCTCTATGTATTAATCATTTGCGCTCAACACCATAAATATACTATGTTACTGAGTCCATTTGTATACACACAAGGCCTTTGACCTTCACTGAGTTGCTGATAGTTTTTAAGGCATAGTGTCATTGCACTTTCTTTACCTGTCAAGACAGTCTTGAACATGTAGCTTCTGTGAGCACTAGCGCTCACTGATGGTAGCATATGTACACTTGTACTCACTGAATGCATGTTAGTGCTCACCTGGGAGCACAAATGAAGTGCAAATGAGGACATCATTGGATGCTAGTGCTCCCAAGTGAGTGCATTGCACATTAATGAGCACTAATGTGACAACTTTGTCACACTACTGAGTGCATGCTAAAAAGAGTTTGTGGACCGATCATTAGTGTGTGATTGATCATGTGGTAGTAGATGGTGTCAAATCAGTTTTCATGTTAATTATGATTTTGATAATTCATATTTTCTATTTTTTCAAGTATATTGGTCATGTCAGATATAATACATGGTGTACAAAGTAATTTGAATTCTATTACATCCATGTACCATAATTGCTAGACTGTCTCATGAGCACTTGTCATTGACTAGGTGCCATGGGTAAGAAAGTTCTGGTGGAGGATGTAAAAGTTAGATGGATGGATGGATAAGATAATGTAGCATATGCATGGGCCATCCATAAGCCTTCCCTAGGCCCTCCTTAGGCCATCCCTACATCCCTGCATCTGTCATCACTCCTTCAAAGATAGGGTAGGTGCCATGTGGCCTTGGCACGTGATCTCTAATAAGAAGAAAAGGGAAACTTACATTCAGTCATTCCCGTGGTTCAGTTGCCAGTTTGAATGTCTGCTAGGGTCTTGACTCTTGGGCTTTACCAAGTGGGAGTGAGTTCTGAGTAAGTTGGTATGAATTATGAGCTCAGGCTGGGGTTTTACCAGCACATCATTACTTAAATACATAAGTCATATACTACTGTTGTCCGTTATTTAGGTGCCGGTGTTTGGCCAGCGAGAAGAGTCCAGAGTGTCAGCTGGATGAAGCATATAAGTACATTGAAAGAGAATCCCAAAGATGGTGAAGATAGCAAGGATAAGGAGGGAATCGAACGGAGTTAGACGAGTGAAGGAATCGAGGCGCTGACTGAGCGGCTAAGTAGTGGGTCTGGGGTTAAGGTATGGATAGGGGTTGTCTCATGACGTGATTAGGGGTTTAAATCGTGACATTACCCCCCTGTTATGGCAGTCGTCCCGACTGCTAACCCGACTAGACGTTGTTGTGATTTTATGAAGTCGGCGATCGCGTCGGTTGCATGTTCGAGCAGGTCCTCCCTTACCCATTGATTTTCCTCATTAGAATAGCCCTTCCACTTGACTAGATAGTCTGTTGCTAGTCGAGATGGTTGGCCTTTCTTCCCTCTGACTTGTCTCTGTCTGCTGTCGACGATTGCTTCTACTTCGTATTCTTCTTTGTCGTTAATGATATCCGGTGGCAGCGGTGGAGTTGTTACTTGGGATGGCAATGTGGGGGAAGTATATGGTGTGAGTAGGGATTCGTTAAAGATGGGGTTGATCTGCCATGTAGCGGGTAGTTTGAGTTTATATGCTGAAAGTCCTATAGTGGTGAGGATTGGAAAAGGTCCGACACGTTTGTCGTCGAGTTTCTTCTTGGGCCACGGTAGGTGTAGGTTTGTTGTGTCTAGCCATACCTTGTCGCCTATGTGGTATTGGGTGGATGGTCATTTATGCCGGTCGTAGTTGGTCTTCATCTGTTGTGTGGCCTTCTCCAGTGCTATCTTTGTTTCGTCATGTATCTTCTTCATCTCGGTCGTGAACTCCATTGCCATTGGCATTTTGTTTCCCCGGGGTGAGCTGTCAGCGACTATCCGGGGGTGTCGTCCATGATTAATGAAGAAGGGGCTCTTCCCAGTTGCTGAATGGATGCAGTTGTTATGTTGGAAGGCGGCTAGGGGTAGCCAGTCAGCCCAGTTGTTCTGCTGATGGTTGACGAAAAGTCGGAGATATTTCTCGACCTCTTGGTTTGCTCGTTCTGTTTGCCCATCGGTTTGGGGGTGATACACGGTAGAGGGGTTTCCCTTGATGTCAAGGAGTCTGTATAATTCTTTAAGGAATTTCGAGACAAATTGGGGCCCTCAGTCACTTATGACCTTTGAGGGCATGCCGTGGTGCACATACACATGGTCTCGTAGGATCTTGGCCCATCCCTGTGATGAGAGCTCGGCATCGCATGCGACTGGAATGATTTGTTTTGAAAATTGGTCGACGATGAGCAGGATGGCATTGTGACCATTTGACTTGGGGAGGCCTGTCATCATGTCGACAGAGATGTGGGTCCACAGTCCAGCCAGTACTTCGTTCGGGTATAGCAGGGCTGGTTTGGGATGCGTTATCGTCTTGGTTCTTTGACAGGCCTTGCACCCCTTGATGTACTTCTCGACGTCCTTTCCCAGGTGTGGCCACCAGTAGTCGTGTTGTACGAGCTCCTTGGTTTTGGCGATGCCTGGGTGAGTGAGGTCCGAGTAAGTAAGTTGGTGGTGAATATAACTTATGTCGAGGCTGAGGTTTTCCAGGGGGAGCTGTATTCTGCTTAAATAAAATCAGTATACTACTCTCAGCTTTGCTCGATTCCTTAGGTGCCGATGTTTGTGAGTCAGCAAGAAGAGTCCCAGCTGGGTCAGTCCTTGGTCGCCTCCTTGATCCTTACAGTGAAGGAGAGTCCCAAACCAGCATTTGAAGGGCAGCGATGTGTGTATTACAAAGTATTTAAGAACAGGTTGTCCCGGTTGTCATTGCGCGGACTGAGTCGTGCTCGGCCCTTCGAGTCTGGGGTTAAGGTTTGCGAATAGGGGTCATCTTGTGAGATGGTGGGTACAGATTCGTGACATTCTGAGTCCCTGTTGGGCTTGTCATTATCCCGACTGGCTGGCTGTGCTGTAAAACTGGAGATTTTGGTGGTCAGACCAGATTTTGGGTGTGTGACGCATGTTCCCATGAGTATAGGTCTCCATTAAATGAGCTTCATGCATCGTCTGGAGGTTGTGGGTAGCCTTGTCGTAAGTAGTCTTACCAGCTATGGTGGTGCATGGTTGGGCCTTTCTTTACTGGTCTCCAGGCGGCACTGCTGTCCTGATGTCGTCCTACTCCCTTCTAGTCTCTGTCAATTCTTCCCTTCATCGTCCGGTATATGATGTCAAATCAATTCCTCTAGTGGTGGTGTTAACTCCTGGGATGCTCACAATGCTGCTGCCCTGATGTAGGGGGTCCTTAGTTCATTCGTCCTACAAGACGCTCGCAATGGATCCGCCATCGTAGTGGGTAGTTTGAGTTTGTATGCAGAGGTCCCTAATGGCTTGTGAGGATGGGAAGGGTCCGACGTGTTTGTCGTCTAGTTTCTTTTTTGGGTCGAGGTGAGGTGTAGGTTTGTTGTATCTAGCCACACCTTGTCGCCGACCTCGGTAGTGGATGGGTGGTCAAGGTTGTGCTAGGTTGATGGTATGTGGTGAGGCATTCATCTTTAACTATGCAGCTGTGCTGCTCTTTTCCAGGCGGCCTGAAATCGTCGTTAATCTTCTTCATCTCTATCGGAATTCGGAAGCTGGGTGAGGCATCTTGTTCCCTCAACGGGTCATGTGTCGTATGTGGGGGAATGGAATCAGGAAGTGGTTGATGAAATTAATGGGCTTTTGCCGGTCGCCGAATGAATGCATTGTTGTGTTGGAAGGCTGCGAGGGCTAGCCAGTCTGCCCAGTCGTTTTGTCTTGGTTGATACAGAGTCAGGTACTTTTCGACTTCTTGTCTTATTCGTTCCGTCTGCCCTTCGGTTTGGGGGTGGTATGCAGTGGAGGGATTGCCTTGATGTCAGGAGTGCGTAGAGCTCCTTGGAAATTTGGAGACAAATTGTGGCCTCGATCGCTTATGACCTTCGAGGGCATGCCATGGTGGGCTTATACATGGTCTCCAAAGGGTGTTCGTTGGCCCATCCTTGCGATGATAGCTCGGTGTCCCATGCGACTGGGATGATTTGTTTGGAGAATCGGTCAGCTCGCATGAGGAGAATGGCATTGATCGGCAATTGGACTTGGGGAGGCCCTATCATCATGTCGACTGAGATGTGGGTCCATGGCTCAGTCAGGATTTCGTTTGGGTGTAGCGGGGCCGAGGGGCGCATTATGGTTTTGGTCCTTTGGCAGGCCTCGCATCCCTTGACATATCTTCTCGACATCCTTTCCTAGGTGCGGCCACCAGTAGTCGCGCTGTACGAGCTCCTTGGTCTTGGCGATCACCGGGGTGTCCAGCAGTGATGTGGTCATGGCAGTAGGAGATTATATCCCTCCAAGCATTGCTTCGGGGGGAACATATATCCTGCCATCGTAGAAGAGCAGCCCTCCTCATTGTTCGATTCCTCGGGCATGGCTGAGTGAGTCGGCGATTCCTCTGTCCCAGCGGGCTGAGTCCTTTGTCGCCTCCTCAATCCTTTCTTCCACTTCCCCCCTCATTGGCATCTGTAGGGCTCGGATGTGTGCTGGCATTACGAAGTATTTGTCTGGCAGTACGACAGTTTCTTGGTTGTCGTTGCCACCCTGGTCATGGTCGGCCCTTCGGCTCAGGAGGTTGGCCTTGCGGTTGGCAGTTCCTGGCTTGTGGTGTAGGGTGAAGTGGTATTCGGCCAGTTCTGTGACCCATCGGGCTTGTCGTCGGTTTAGCTTTTGCGGTTGTCGGAAATACTGGAGGTTCTGGTGGTCAGACCAGATCTCGAACATCTGTGCCACTCCCATGAGATAGTGCCTCCATTCGCTGAGGGCATGCATGATGGCCAGCAGCTCCTTGTCGTAGATCTCATAGTTTCGCTCGGTCACTGTCAGGGCCTTGGAGAGGAATGCTACTGGTCTCCAGGCAGGTGCCCTGCTGCTGTGATAGTACTGCACCGATCGCTCCCTCGCTGGAGTCGGCCTCGATCCTGAACTTCCCCTCGTCCGTTGGTATGGCCAGTACTACGTCCTCCGCCAGCTTGCGCTTCAGTTCCTCAAACGCTTGTTGCTGCGCCGTTCCCCATACCCAGGGTTCCTTCCCTGTCAGCTTTGTCATCGGCTGCACAATCTTGCTGTAGTCTCAGATGAATCGTCGATAGAAATTGGTGAATCCGAGGAACGATTGTAACTCCTTCTTCTTGGTGGGTACAGGCCACTTCGGTGATCCCCTTGGTCTTTACAGCGTCCATGCGGATGGCTCCTTCGCTGACGATAACCCCCAGATACTCCGTTTCGAGGGTCTCGAACTCGCACTTCTCCACCTTGAGGTATAGGTGATGCTTTCGTAGGGTCTTCAGCACCTCCCGTACCAGGCGTCGGTGTTCTGCTCGGTCGCTGGACATGATGAGGATGTCGTCAAGGTAGATGGTCACCTTGCCGGTGGCTATCAGCTCGCGGAAGATGTCGTTCATCATCCACTGGAAGGTGGCGGGCGAGTTTGTTAGTCCAAAGAACATCACGGTTGGCTCGAAGAGCCCGCGATTGGTGCGAAAGGCTGCCTTCCACTCATCCCCCTCCTTTATGCGTACATTATTATACCCCCATCGAACATCCAGCTTGGTGAAGTAGCGGGACCCCTTCAGCTTGTCCATCAGCTCCGAGATGAGCGGGAGTGGGTAGCGATTTTTGATCGTCATCTCGTTGAGCTTTCGGTAGTCCTGTACTGGTCGGAGCTTCCCATCCTTCTTTTTGACGAAGAAGAAGGGGGATGCCATGGGCGACTTGCTGGCTCGGATCCTGCCAGTGGCTAGGTTCTCGTCGAGGAAGCGGTCCAGCTCCTCCTGTTCTCGTGGGCTGAGGGGGTAGACCTTGCAGTCTAGGGTGGCCTTGGCATTTGGGATCAGCTCGATTGCATGGTCCCAGGGTTTGCATGCGGGTAGTTCGTCGAAGTTCTCTTTGGCGAATAGGTCTTTGAAAGTCCCGACACCACTCGGGGACCATTTCTTCGAAGGTCCGCTCGGGTCGAGTCGCATAGTCCGAGGCGGCAAGGTCATTCGCGACATGTGCTCGCAGCCTTATTTCCTCGGTCATGTCGATGGCGAGGATCGTGTCTCCCTCCTCCAGTTCTTCGTCCCACCTGTCTGTCTCATCTGCATCGGGGGGTGTGAGGGGGTTCTGTCGGCACTGGCAGCGGGCAAAGGTGATCTTGCCCGTGCTCCAGTTGACGAGGGGGTTGTGTCGGACGAGCCAGTCATGGCCTAGGAAGACGTCCTTGTCTCCTAGGTCTGTGACTGCGAGGTCTATTCGTTCGTCGTGGTCGCCGATTCGGAGGCGGACCTCGACGAATGCATTGATTTCGCCAGCTTGGTTCCTGGTCCCATCGGCATTGAATACTGGTATGGGGTGGGCTGTGGCTCGGGTGGCAAGGTTGTGTTTCTCGACGAAGGCCCGATTGATGGAGCTCCCGGTGCATCCACTGTCGACCAGGGCCATCGTGTCGATGGTCTTCCTTCTTTCCAGTGTTTCCAGCTGAATTGGTACTAGTAAGTCCTTTCCTCATGCTTGGGCGGCATGGACGAAGCATCGCGGCTGCTTAAGCTCCTCAAGCCATTCTAGGGCCTTCGACTGCTGGGCAGCTCAGAGGCGTCGAATGAGGTCATCGGTGACTTCCCGCTGGCGGTCCTTGTGCACCCAGCACCTTAAGGTGCCGGTTGCAGCGGGCATGACTGCGAATAGGGAACGCCAGACCCATTCGGCGCCCCAAGGCTTGAGCCACTCCTTGGGGTCGTGGGGGTATTCGGTCATGGGCATCGGCTCTGGTGGCTGTTCGTCGGTGGTGAGTCCGATGATGGCGCCCGTCGCCGAGTCCCAAGGGCGCATGGTCCATTTTCCATTCTGGAAGTGGTAGGGGAAGGAGGGATGTGGGATGGGTACTTTGCTGGTCGTATGGGGCATGCAGGCCCCCGTTCGGCCCCCATCGCTAGTCGGGATAGCGGTCTTGTTCTTGCTCGCTGGGACGCTTGCGACCTGTGGGGAGGGCTCCCCTGCTAGCTCTTCTGCCGAGGTCGGGGTCACCTCGGCCATGCCCTCGGCAGGTGGCCTAAGGCCTTCGGCAGGTTCGGTTGGTACGGTTGCAGGAACGGTCGCGTGTCTCCGTTCCTGCCGGTCCTTCGGCTGTCTGCGGTTCGACTCTTTTTGGTTAAGTATAGGTGTATTCGGCTTCTCGGGTCCTACATTTCATGCATAAGTACTAGTACAGGATTTCGATGACACACTATTATATTCTTTTCGGGCCGGTTGCGCGGAGTCGCTCGCACACCGGCCTACCCTTTTACTTCCTCGACTCCGGAGCTCGACACCAAGTCTTCTGGCGCAGCGCTGTATTCGCATTCGTCTTCGTATCGGCTGATGATCTCGCGTATCTGGGCGCGAGTCCTGACGGAGTCGATTTCCTTCTTCGGCTGCAGGCACCTTCTTGCTATGTGCCCCTTCTCGTTGCAGTTATAACATCTTCCCTTCGTCGTGGGCTCGGAGTCGGTCAACGTCCATGGGGCGTCCCTGCCCGCCATAAGTCGTCCCCGTCCCGGTCCTCCTGTCGCCGGAGGGTATCGTGGTCGGTGCCGTTGGGCTCGTAGGTGGGGGCGGCTTGGCAGGGTGGGTGGTTGTCGTTGATCGGCCCGGGTGTAGCATGCTGTTTACGACCTTGTTGCGCTGTCGGTGCTCATCGTTGTTCTTGATGCGAGTTCTTCCATTCGTAGTAGCCATTCGGTACTAGTATGCCAATGTCCGAGATCCGGTTCACCATTCCTTCTGGTACACCGGCTTTCAGGGCCATCGTCAACTGGTCTCGCTCGCCAGTTGCATCTCGAAGTCCGGCTTTGACGGCCAGGTTCTCGAGCTTCTGGAAGTATTCGGTCGCCGTTTCCTTCCCGACCTGCCACTTTAGGTTTAGCATGGCCGCGTGGTGCTTCTCTTTAACGGCGGGGTCCTCGAAGTGGGCGATGAGGGCCCGCTGGAAGTCGATCCACGACGGGAATCGGTGGTGGCCCCTGGTTCGGGAGATGAGGTCGCGCTGGAGGGTGACAAACCAGTCTTTGGCTTGTTCCTCCATGTGGGAGACGGCGAACACGACTTTGTTGGCGTCGGCAAAGAATCCGGCGAATGTCTGGAAGTAGAGTTCGCAGTCGCAGATGAAAGCGCTGGATGTCGTCGGATTCGCCAGAGAAGGGGTCAGGGGTTTTTACAAGGATGGGTTTTACATTTAGTCGGAAGTCCCCAGGACCATGTTTGGTCCTGGGTTAGTCGGTGGCATTGCTGGTGGTCGGCTAGGGTAGTCTGGTAGTGAGGCGAGATCTGGGTCGTGCGAGGGGTGGGGCGAGCCATCGCCGTGTCCTTCCTCTGGTATCCATCCTGGGTTTGGCTTGCTGGCGGCGAGCTCGGCTCGAACCGCCTTCAGCTCCTTTTCGAGCTTTACGGCTAGTTCCTTCTTCTTCTCCCTCTTCTCCCATGATCCGGTGGAGTCCTGCGAAGGGTCTCGTCTTCCCTCCGGGGCTGTGTCTCGCTTCGTGGTCTTCTTTCGACGCCTCCCTGCAGGGGTGGCTGCGCATGAGAGGGTCCGGCAGATTCCGGTCCTGCTGCGGCTACGAGCGTGATTCGGTAATCTCCGTCACCCTGGTTTATCTGGCTAGCGGCCCGTCTCTTGGCCTCGTTGAGGAGTTCTCTGGTTAGAACCCCTTCATCTCGTGGGTCTGTTCTTTCTCCTATCGGCTGGCTCGGGATACTGGTGATATATCGGTATTGATCAGCAGCTAAATTAAGAAAATACTCCCATACACCTTCCGGGGTGTCTGGGGTTATGGTAAGATCTGCTATCAGTTGGCTCAGCTATTTGTATATACGATTCTACCTCATCCCACATGACCGCTTCTTCGGCCCTACTCGTCATCGGTGAGGTCGATGCGTGGGTTGGAGTATCCGGACCCGAGGAAGGAGCGAAGGGATCGGGGAAGAGCCCCGGCTCCGCTGGTGTCGGAGTTGATTCCTCCGTCGCTGTCGGTGTCGCCGGGAGATCGAATGGGAGGAATGAGGTCTCGCTCGCTGGGAGACTGGCTGCTGGGGGTGGGGCTGGGGCCGCCGGTATGATTGGTGATGCTTGGGAAGGGGACGTTGGGGTTACCCACAGGGGACTGGGCGGACTCGTGGGGGGTGAGGAAGGGAGACTGGCTGCTGGGGGTGGAGTGGTCAGAGGGAAAGCGCCCTCGCGGGATGACCGGCTCGTTTGTGAGGGTCGGCGCGGGTACAGATGATGATGATAAGGAGATATAGTCGACGTAGACGGGGGGTTGGAGGGTGTCGCTGGAGGCTCGGGCATGGGAGGGTCCGGCGGTGGGCTGGTCAGGTGCGTCGCCTCGTACTCTCTGATTACCTGTTCGGCGCTCGTCCCTGCCCCGAATAACCCTTGCGTCCCGTGCACGCCGGTAGAAGTCGGCAAGGTCCACGCGAGCAGGGGATCGGGGGAAGGCTGCAGCGGTGCGGCCGTCTGGATCCTCTCCAGTGGGATGTATCGGGGGATCTGGGATGGCGGAGGAGGGCGCGGGGCTGGACGATGGGGGGTAAGCGTGCTGGGGTCGGGCGAGGACGGGGTGGGGCGTTGCTGGCCGAGGTGGAATCGCTCTTTCCACGTCTTCATCGACCTCTGAGTTCTGAGCGAGGTCTGGTCCGGCTCCAAGGGCTGGCCCGTGCCCTGCTCGTCGCGGGAAGACGACATAGAATCTGTTTAAAAAGGCGAGTACAGGGAGAAAAAAGTCGATGATGATTCGGTAGTAATACCAAAGGATAAATGCCAGGGCAAGGAGCCCAATGACAGAGGGTATGGCGAGTATGGCTAGGTTTGGGGCAGTGGACATACGGTCTTTTCCTTCACGTCGAGCGTGTAAGGAAGAGAGGGTGAGGAAGCCTCGAGCTAATTGTTAGACCCAACCTTCACGTGACTCTAACAATGACAAACACCAGCTACTTCGCGTTCGAGTAATACCGGTGCGTCAACCTGTTAGCGTGAAGTCAAGACTAAGGCCTTAACTCTTCGACTTTTAAGTGTGGAGTGAGTTTCGAGTAAGTTGGTATGAATTTAACTTAGCTCGAGGCTGGGTTTTACCAGCGCGAGCTGTGCTACTTAAATACACGAATCGTATACTACTGTTGTTCGTTATTTAGGTGCCGGTGTTTGGCCAGCGAGAAGGATCCGGAGCGTCAGCTGGACGAGTCGTAATAATACATTGAAGGAGAGTCCCAAAAATGGCGAAGGATAGCATAGATAGCGAACGAATCGAACGGAGTTAGATGAGTAGAAGAGCGAGGCGCTGACTGAGCGGCTAGGTGACGGGTTTTGGGGTTAAGGTAAGGATAGGGGTCGTCTTGTGACACAATTAGGGGCTAAAATCGTGACACTCAACAGCCACTGAACCATTTCTACTGCTTCTTTTATTTTTTGTCATATACAATAAGACTATATTTAATATTTATTACATGATTCCACATGAAAATCTCTAAACTATGCAACTAATAAATTGAAATTCATGCAGAATTAAGAATTTGACATTAAGAGATATTTTGCTGCTGTCTTTAGCACTCTTTTAGTATATTATTTATGTAATAGGTTAAGGCAACAGAGAACAACTGATTGCTTAATTTGATAAATCTAATCTTGAAGGAGTATTGCTATTTTAATAATGGACAAAGAATATATATAAGTATCTACAAGCAATGCAAGTAATATGAATAAAGTAGTAATGAGAGACGACATACTATTGATGTAGAATAAATGGTAACAACTGAGTCAGTTCAATATAGACAAAATGACTGTAGATTGACAGTACTACTGTACCTATTGACAAAGAATAAATGGTAAGAACTAAGAGTAATTGTAAGTGATGGGACAGTAAATTGAATAGTAAGATATATACCTCAGTTGGTGCAATGTAGACAAAATGATTAATGTATTTACTCCAAATAAAAAATATGTGCTACCTTTAATGCATTCAATAGTTATGGGGATATGATTGAGAATATAAGGGGCATGTATATAAAGAAAAGTAAAAGTAGATACTAATTAAACAGTGGGTAAAATACTAAGACATATGGATATCAAATGGATATTCTCCAATATGTATCTCAGTCAGGCACAGTGTATGTATAATGACTGAGATATGCAAGTGTGCATAGTTTCTACTTATAAGGGATCTATGAGGTAGGAGAAAGACAGAGAAAATAGATAGTGATAGTATATGAAATAATAAGAGAGTAAATTCAGATGCAATATCATATAACATATGGATAACCTCCAATATTTAATACTTTGTTCATCTGACAGCCAAGGTGTTGGAGCTAATAGGTTTACAAAAGTAACCTGTTTTTCATTTCATTTTATTAGATAATCCTCTAAAATATTAAGGCTTTTAGAGATTGCATAGATACTTTTGCATTCTTGATGAACCTGAATTGAGTCAAAATCAGTAATCTTAAAAGAAGGGATATATACTGTGCATTTATAAATAGTGTATCACTAAAAGACATTAGATAGTAGGGCTTTCGTTCTGGTATTTTGAAATATCTGTGTATGCCATTTTCATTTTTTGTGCATCTGGAATGTCAGAAAGAAGTTGTGCTGCAATGTTTTTAAAAGAATACATGCTAATCTGTGTCATTTTTAAATGTTTGATTTTTGGTGAGTAAATAGCATGTACATAGGAAACAGCATGGCTTTGCAAAACCTGGTGGGTCAGATGGGTGGGTATATATGGGTACAGGCATTAGGTATCTATGACCTGAGAGATACCTGTTGTAAGCTGTATATCTATCTAACTGACCTGTAGATACATAAGACTGTAATTTTACAGATATGTTAAGTACTAATATAATATAAACATAAAATAAACTCACTCTTAGATGTTCAAGGAGATGAAACAGCTGAGGAGGGAGACTATATACAATTGTCCATAATGGCAATGAAACAGTAAGACATGATATCATAGCAATGGACATACCATCTAAGCTTTCCTATTATGATCCACAGGTTGGCAGGTATGAGTATGGGTATGGCTTAGGATACCTATAGGTTACCCATGCTATTCCCTATATATATATCAAGGCAGATATGAAATGCCTTTGTATTATTGAATATGTCAAAGGGGCCAGATTCATTAGATTGAACCTAAAAATATTGTGTAAACCCATGGATATAGACTGTTACACTGTCCCTTCACTATGGAACTTGATTTATAGATAATTGAAACATGTCATTGATAGGTTAAGCAGATAGATATGTATAGGTACAGAGTTGAGCTATCTATGGTTTGAGATACTGATGTTAATCATGTCTACTAAGAACAGGCAGATATATTAATAATATGGATTCATTTGTACTTAACTGATGAATAAAAGGTAGATTGCTGGTGCAATTTGGTAAATGTACTTAGATAGAATTGCATATCCAGTGGAGTAATGAGCCAGGTTTGGGGCAGGCCCCAACAAGCTGAAGTTCCATGCTGCAGTCAAGATTGTGAAAGGCCCGAGCATGCGAGGGGCTTTCACAATCATGACGAAGGCATGGGACAGAAGCTTGTTTAGAATAAAAGAAATGTTTAGTTTATTAGGTGAGTGTTGGTCATCTGACAGCTGTCACTGACCTAACACTTTGTCACCAGATTCTTGCAGCACCTCCAATTGCACCATATTTCCTCACCAGGTGAGGTTCCTGATTGTCTGGATCTTAGTCTGCCCCACCAGGTGGGCCTAGAGTTGCTGCCAGGTAACACTCACTTGATTTCCTTGCTGCTGGGTGACTCACTAGTTCACTGGGTGGACTTGGAGGCCCTGCCCTAGTTCACCAGATCACCCTAATTCTTATGGTTTCAGACCAGGTGACTTTCATCATGTGTATTAACTGCAGAATGATTGTAGAAGTCAGCCCAGTGATACCAGGTCACATGACATTCCATCATCCTCTCATTATGTCTGATGCTCTGCCTGCCAGGTGATTTTGCCTGGCAACATTGGCTTGCTGAATCCTGCCTGGTGACTTCTCCTACTTTGTTTTGCTTGCAGGTAGCTAGATACTGTTTACAAATTAAATAAAATTCGATTTTTAGAGTATCTACACATGTAAGTACCAATCCAGTGCATCATCTCCCCCTAACTGAAGTCCAACTGTCCTCAGTCACTGACCAGGTGAGTTTCAACACATTCTGGCAGAGCTTACTAAGTTCCTTTCTAGAATGGCCTAATTTTCCCATCAGCATTCTGACCAGCAATACACGAGGTTGCCTGAATGCAGGGTACTCATTAAGTCATGTCTTCTCATGTGTGTGAAGTTCTTGCAACATTTCAGTGATTCATGTGAAGATGTTAAAATTTTCAGTGTGGATCCAGACATTGTTTATTCCTTTCTTTTTGACCACATTGAGCCTCAGCTCTGTTGTCTCTTTTCTTGCTCAATTCTCCTTACAGTTTGCTTGTGCCATTTGCCTACAATGCCCCAACTTCCAGTACTCATGTACCATGCCCTGCAAAAGGCTTTCAAGAAAGAACCCATCTTGTGGGACTGCTCCAATCTTCATAACTTTAGTACCATACAATTGGTTGCTAAAGTTGACAAGATTCACAGGTTTATGGTGTGTCACTATTATTTGGGTACTGTCTTTTTCCTGACACCTCTCCTAGACTACATTCTCTAAGCATGTGACTGATCCTATCCCAAAAGAATTCACTCTGTTTGTTGCGACTCTTTCCTGGAATATAGGGCAGATTCCAGAGGATCACTACAAGCCTATCTGGAATGACTGGACCATGGGTCATGCTGAGGCTGAGAAACTCATCAGGAAGGTGCGTGCCCTTACTCTCAGAGCTGTCTCCTGCTGGTTAATGGTTTGCCTTCCTTTAGCACTGTGCTTGTACCATTTTGCCTGAATGAGAGGATACTCTGGAGCCCTCTAGTGATGAAGAGGAGGCCAGTGAGGCCGATGGGGAAGCTGATGCTGATGCTGACAAGGATGATAAGTATGAAGCCCCAGAGAAGAGCCCTATGCCACCCCTGCCCAAACAACAATGCATGGCCTCAGGCTCTACTAAACCCAAAGGTAAAGGCAAAATGGAGCCACCTGCTCCCAGGCTGGTCCTCACCAAACCCAAAACAAAGACCCCAGTAGCCATGTCGCCAGCTAAGACCGTTCCAACTGGACCACCTATTGGTGTTCCTTGCTCTGCCCCTCCCTCTGCTCATCCTTTGAAGAGCCTTTGTGGTACTGGGGACCATTCTGAACACATTATCTCAACCAAGGCTGCTCAGCAAGAGGCTAGGGAGTCCCCAGAAGTCCATGTTGCTCCTGCAGTGGTTGTCAAACCTGAAGAACCAGCCAAAGGTTCTTCCAAGGCAAGCGTCTTTCCTTTCTAAAGTAAGGACTTGGCTTACTAGCCCTCCTCTAGAAGTCCAAGAAGAAAAGGACTGACAACTTGGTAGATAGACTGTCCCCTCCTCCTGCCACCATGGCTGAGGAAGTGACCAAAACCTTGGACATCCATGAAGAGACCCCCATCATGATGGAAACCTTGCTGCAGCAGACTGGGACAGATCTCACCATTGTTGGTGTCCTCAAGGTTCCTCTGCCTGGGGTAAGTGTCCTCTGGCTACCTTTTCTCAAGTGTTTCTTACTTAGCCAGGTTACAGAAGAAGTTGGAGTGTAGCCTCTGCACTACTAAATGCATCAAGTGCACCCATTCTTCTGACTGCCTTTCCTGTGATGGCTGTGCCAAATCAGGCTTCTGTTCCTGCTGGTATGACACTGACAAACTCTGAGTGGTCAAAGAGCACCTCCTGGGCATCTCCTTTACCAGTACTCCCCATAAGTTCCTTACTTAGCTCAGGTCCCCTTTCACTAACTGGTCGCTAGTACTCGAGTTCCATGAGCAATGCTTTCATAACATGGACAACAATGTCAAGGCATGTATCATTCAGCTCCAACGAGTCTACAAAACATGTGCTGCTGCATTCACCAATATCATGCAGGTACTTGCTCAAATTGAGGAAGATCATGACACCAATGCCATAATCAAGGTTGCATGCAAATTTCCAGTGAGCCACTGTCTCTTTATCGAGATGGGTTACTTGCTGGGTGACATTCAAGAGGTCAAGACTGCCATCCATTCCAAGGTCCCAACGATCCCCCTCTTCAAGTTGCCAATTCTCCCAGCAATCAAGAGTGTCAAGGAGCCGATGCCATCTCTAGACAAACCAGGGGTATCTTGCCGCATATTGTTGTCCACCTCTACTGCCATCTTAGCACCTGATAATAAGGGAGAACAGATGGCTGTTGACCTGCCAGAGCCTGCTGCTGGGTCAGCTTGTGGTTCTCTGGTGAGTTTCACCTCCCTGGCTCACAAATAGATGTCCTTACTGATAAACATTCATCAGCCCCCAGCCTCCAGTCTCAAGAAGTGCAGTCATGAGGAGTGATGGGCAGGCCGAAAGGCTTTTGAACATTTTTATTTTACTTACATCGCATATCATAAACACATCCCTCATTGAAGGGACCTCTGTCTTTTTATTTACACTTGTACTTGCTGTGCACCCATGAAAATATATGGGCTATTTTACTTGCTAAGAATTTTCCTTGCATGAATTAAGCCTAAATTCTATTAAGCACATGCTGATCATCTTCACGATTTTCAATTGGTGCCTAAGAACTCTGGCAGAATCCTGAGTTCCAGGGTCAATTATGTTGAACCCCTAACTCACATTCAAGCTGAAATTCTAAGTCCCCGGCGGCTATAAATCTCAACCAGTGGACTTCAAATTCACTCAGATGGGTACTGCAACCTCACCTGGCATGCAATTCCTGGGACATACTCTTGACAGTCACCAGGTGGCTCAGTGGATCTTTCATGACCCCCATCTGCTACTTAGAGAGGCCCAGTGACAATAGCCTCATATTGTTGACCCAGACACACTGTCTAGATTGCTCCAACCAGACATTCAAGTGTTGATAGACACAGTACATCCTTACCTGGTGAGTCCTTTACAGGTTTCTCACCTCACCCAGTCGCTAACTTTCTATCTGGCAGGCCACCCACAAACAGTATTATCCTCAAGATGAAGATCCCTACTTGTTATGCTTCTGGCTACTGTCACTTTGTTAGCAAACAACCTCAGCCTGGTGTTCCAATCTGAGGCCTGGTCAACCTGGAAAGTATGTGACTCCCACTGGATGCTAATTTTAGTCCAGGTGAGTTTTACTTCCATTTGTTTTCTTGCCTGGTGATGTTGACAGCTTATCTCAGATGCCAAAACCTCAGTTTGATCCTGCAGAGCTGTTTCCTGGTGAGCAGACCTCACCTGGTCCAAGTCATTTGCCTCCTAGTTGGCCCTGGTTGCATTGTACACCCACCGGGGCCTTCCATCAAGGCTTGGACTGGTTCCATTTCTACATGGCAGCACTCGCTGAAGATTTACTTCAAGAGTCAGTATGTTTTCATCCCACTGGGTCACCTATATTACCATTATTTACTCACCTGGCAGCTTCCTCCTGAGGGAACCACTCACCTGGTTGATGTAAATAGATTCTATTAGCTGTAGTTTAGCTTGGAACCCCATGCTTGCCATATTACCTTGGCTGGAGCATGTCTAGTAATTGAAATTCTCCCTGATTATGAGTGAACTTGTAAGCCAACCCCTGTAGATAAACTGACAGGTGTTATTTCATCATTTTCCTTCCACCAGGTGGGTTTCTATTTAAGAATTCTCACTTAGGATCCCACCTGGCATGTGTTCTTACTTTGATCTCTACTCCTTTGCCTGTGACAGGATGCCTGACTTCAACACTGGTCTGTGTCTGCCAGTCATTGCTGCTGCTGTCAAGAAGGATCATTATGCCTTGCTACATTGGGTGTGCAACTGCTTCCCACATGTCTTAGACTTCTCCATCCTCTGTAATTGGACCCAGCCCAAGGTAGCATTGCTGTTAAACCATGTGCATCCCTACTGGTGAGTCTGAATTTGCCTAATTTGCTCACCCAGTCAAAATTGATTTTCACCAGGCCACTCATACCAGGGTATTCCATTATGAGATGGACCCTGTTGCATTATGCTTTCTCTTGACTGTCACTATCCTTGCCAATAACCTGGGACCCTATTTCCTGGATTCCTCTTGGTCATGCTGGATGGTACATGATGTGCGTCACCAGGCAATTGTCTTTGACATACTTGCTATATTTTTCCTCACTGGATGTTATGACTTAAACTCATAACTTGCTTTCTAGGAACTTGGCAGGCTTTTCGCTCCTTATGACCAGCTACCTGGTGACAATGATGAGGTGGTCACCCAAAATTTGAGTGATCTCTGCCCATTCCCTGGTGAATAGTTGTCATACTTCTGGAATATTGGTTGTGGCCAAAATGGTTTAGTGTGCCTCATTTGTGTTGGTATCCTGAACAACTAGTTTTGTTCATAAGTCATCCTCAGGTGTTTGACCTGGTAGGTCTTGTGTGTGAGCTGTTCCTGAGTCACCTCTGTGGCTTATTTCTATCCAGCACAAGGCACTTATGCATATTTGCTGTACTGGGATGAATCAGGCTGTCCTCTGTTGACTGAGTCATCTTTGATTGGGGCACTTCTCTCTAAGTCTCATGAGTTTACTACAGATTCTAAGCTCTGATGTTGCCTTTGGTCACTGTTATCTGGTCTGGCTACCTGTGTTGAATAACTGGGAAACTCCGATGGAAAGGGAACTGGGATATGCAAAATGGCTGTTACGAATGATTACATCAGTATTAAAGAGGAGCTCCTAGCATCATCTTGGTATGGGTCTGTGGATGTTTCACCTGGCTATGACTTCCTGCAATAGTCATCTCAAAAAATTTATTTCTGGGTTCCTTGGCTTCTATCCCAACTGGTTATGCCTCCCAGGCACTTTCCTGTGGGAGCAATTCTGTTCAGGGACCCAATTTCCATGGGTGCTGTCCATTGCTTACAAAACTAGACTTTCTGACATGCCTGGTCACTGTCTCATCAATGAACTTCCTTTAACTTCAATACAACATCTTGCAAAGCATTACTTCAGAGGTGCCCATATCTGTCAAAATGTCAATTCACTAAATCTGTTCAATGAGCCTCATCCTTGTAACGCTCCAGTTTGCCCAGCTATCTCAGCAGACTATTCATCTGCTCTTGACCAATGATTTCACTAAGCCTTGTAAATGAAAACTGGGCTTTTCTGACGCTTGTCCCGATTGCCAATACCTAATTCCCCGATAAACTCTAAAAGACCTGAGACTGCATGGACTTAGCTCACTTACTACCACAATGAGGACCTGACCAGCAATTGCTGACAATGATGAGATTGCCTTCAAAGCGTCGGGTGCAGATGGTTGTGGAGTGTCTCGACTGGGATACATCAAGCTTGGGCTTCATCACAGCAATTTGAATTTCCGCAGCACGAACATGCACTTCAGTTCGGAATTAATGGGTTATTGCTGTATAACCACGAGATGGAATGCACACGTATGTTGGGAACTGGTCATTTCCGACGAGTAACTAGCTGTAAAGCTATGAATAACTATTTATATAGGAAGACAATAAATTGAAATGCCCATCATGAGTAACTTGTACAACGCACAAGACCTGCTGTATAGTCAGAAGGTGTATTTACATCATATGCTGACCATAGGTGACTTCATATATACCAATTCAAGGACATCACCTTTATTTATATCTTCATCTTACTAAACACTTGTAATTTCAACTGTACACTGGTTGTCATCTTTATTGCTGCCCCCAATACTAGAAGAGATCGAGTACCCTTTACCCCAGTAACTGCAACCTGCTTCCCACAGTCCGATAGTACTTTTAATAGTCTGTTGACATTGTTGCTGCAGAGGTAGCATTGCTGTTACGTAGTTAAAGCAGAGGTGCTTCTGATTTGTCCATTTGCTCACCTTGACTTGTCAACTTGATTTACTTCAGGCCACTGGCATTTGTATTGTTAGTAAGTGATAACCGTGCAGTACTTCTTTTGTTTTATAGGAAAGAATTAGCTTAAATTTCACAAATCAGCTTTCCTGCAGTTTCAATTTCAAGTACATTAGCGACCCATTTGGGCGTCATGTCAGAAAATACCAATAAATTTATCCTCAGCAATGTCATGGTTTGTTGAAAGGCTTTCTAGGAAAATTGAACAGAATTAGTTTGACAAATGACCTGATATAGGTCAGCGAATTGCTGCCTCGCCTGAAATATATCGACTATGTTATGCCCATTCCCTGTGACTGACTTTGTCTCTCTCCCAGAGGTTGTGGCCATTGGTTTGGGTGCGATTTGACAGTTGGATCCTGTGACCCTCCCTTCACCTGTATCTCAAGTGAATCGACCTGGTAGGTCTTTTTCAAAGCCTGAGTCACCAGGTGGCTTATTTCTATCCTTACAGTTGCACCAGGCAGGTGCTTACCCTGTCTGGTACTTTCCCTGCTGTGCCACCAGAGGAGTACATATCCCACTTGAGATATTGTAGAATACTCTTACTCTGTAGAGCTCAAATTGAATAGAAAGCACTCCCATAAACTCTAAGTCCTTACAATGAGTTTTCCCATGTCAAATCTGATGTTCCCTGTCACACACACCTGACCAGTCACTTCTCAGCTCACCTGGTGGAGATAACAATGTGCTCGGGACTCTGTTTCTGGTTCCTAGATGTTTCTTACTGATGCCTCCTGTCTCTTATGATGGTTTCATCATTTACAAGTGACCTGGTTGGCAGATTTTGCTTCCGGGTGTGGCTGTTTCACCTCTATCTTCCTGCTGGGTCATCTTGAAAATTTCACAATTTCATGGCCATCTCCCCCCAACTGAAAATGCCTGTCCCAGGCACTTCTCCTGTGGGAGCAATTATGCAAAACCCATATTTCACACTGGGTGCTGACTATTGCTTACAAAATAGATTTCTGATGTGCCTGGTTGGTCAATCATCAATGAATTTATTTTAAGTTACTACAATGTCTTACATGAGCATTACTTCATGCCAGGTGTGCCATATACTCAAAATTAATTCACTAAGTCTGACCTGGCAGCCTTTAAAACTTCAGAGGTAAGTTTCCAAGTGACCTGGCACCATCTCATGGCACCAGAGACCATTGAACTTGCTCGTTTCAAAGCCATGCTAGGCTTACTTCACTGCCAGGTGAAGAATGGTGTCTACATGCCCACCATTCCCAACAAATTACCCAACCTGGTGGATGGAACTCCTGATATCAACACCATTTTGACCATTGAATGCGAGAACCTTCACTTCCTGGAGGGCATTGTTGAGTCTTACATTCCTTACATATGTCCTTTCTAATTTCTTTCATAGCAACCACTGTTCGAGAACCATGAGCAGTTCATGAAGGCCTACCAGGAGGAGCCAGTGCTTCTTCAGGAGGGGGCCTTTGGTGCTAGGAAGGATGCTCAGAGCTGACATATCATGCTCAAAGGTCCTTACAGTTCCAAGGTCCCTGACAACCCTACTCTGTTTGCTCATGCCACCAGGTGGATTCATGCTGACCTGGACAAGAAGGCTACCGCCACTGCTGTAGCTGCTGCCAATCATCCACCTGGTCCTCTTACTGTGCAGTTTTTTCCTTACTGTGTCTGACTGAGACTTTTTCTTACTATTCCATTTAGAAAGAGAAGCTCAAGAAAGTTGGCAAGATTGTCAAGTCAAAGCCAACAGTTGGGAACAAAACTGACCCAGAGTCCCATCTCATTGACAAGGACATCAAGATGAAAGGTGGCAAGGAAGGTATTGTTCTTGAAATCGATAGCAACAAGTCTGACAATGTGAGCAGCCCACTCTAACTTGCAAGCTCATAACTCAACTTTCTTATGGAATTTTACAGATGAGCCTTGATGAAGATGAGCCTGGTGAGTGTAAACTCCCATTTTACTTTGGCCCAGTCATTCACTTTCTTGCCTGCAGTTCATCCTTCCATTCACAGCAAGCAATCTGCCCATAAGCATTGCAAAACTAAATGTGCTACAAGCCAGTCCCCAGGGGTGGGTTCTCAAGCTTGCTGGTGTACTTTTGACTTACTGGGTGGTCCTGTAGTGAGGTACAGAGCATGTCAAAAGTCATTGCCCTCATGATTCTCACATTTCTCCAGGATGCCCCACAGTACATTTCATTCCTTACTGTGATGTGCCTGGGCTTACTACATGCAATCCCTCTTATTGTAAGGCTGTGGAGTTATTGGAGAAACAAGACTGGGTGCTTGCTGCTCACAGCAACAAATGTCTTCATCAAGAATTCCAAGCTGCCACTCAAGGTGATCCTCCCAAGGAGAACTTAGTGTTTCCTATCACATGTAAGCTCACCCAGTGAACTTTTTCTTTCTGTTTCTGACCATCTTTCTCAGCCTGGGCAGCCAATTTCAAACTCACAGCTCAGCATGATACACTGGAGGCCACTTTGAAAACTGTTGCTGCTAGTCACCTTGGTGGGGACAAGCTCAAAAGTCTCCAAGTGTGTACCTGGCAGCTTTCCTGCAAGCTGGAACTTCTTGTTCACCACCTGGAGTCTACTATCACCACATACCAGTTCTGTCTCAAACAGCAGGAGCTTGTAGAGCACAAGATCAGATGCCTGACTTTGACTTAGCCATAATTTTCCTTTCTTACATATGCAAATGTATCCTAGTAACTGACCAGGCAACCTTATACCATACTGTAGATAGCTTAGATTGAGTCTGAATGTACTCTCAGCTATATAGCAAGGACCTTGAACATTTTTCTCACAACCTTCAGTCTTCCTCAAGTAGTGGGTCTAAAGATTCACAGCCATTGAACTCTGGATGTGAATCTGCAAAGTCCTCTGGTATATCCTCTTCAGGTTCACTAGACTTGGTCAACTGATCTAAGGCTGACTTAGACATGTCTATCAGGTCTTCTATATTGCCAGGTACTTCTATCTTCTTTCTAGCCAGGAATGGCACCACCTGGAAGGCCACTACCTTGAAACCCCACACTGCACCATTCATTTCAGCTACAATGTAAGATCCCCCAGTGGTCCTTCTGATGACTACCATAGGTCCTACATACCAGGGCCACATCTTTCCACCAACTGACTTCTCAATCCTGGTATTCCTGACTAAGACAAGACTACTTGGCTTGAAATTCAGCTGCTTAATGGTCGCTGCATGCATCCATGCATACTTTACTGTTTCTTTCACTTTGAGTTCATGCAATTTCCACCTAAGTTCTGCTACATCTGATGAGTGCTTTGCCAGTGCCCAGGCATGGTACCCAACCAGTTCTTCAATGGTAAGGAGTCTACCAGGGTATTTAACCAGCCAGGTAGCTTCTACTATGTCCAAAGGAAGCACTGGATGAGCTCCTGTGACCGCAAAGAAGGGTGAGCAACCCATCCTCTTGTGACTGGTAACTCTGTCAGACCACATTATATGGTGGGAATATGATGCCCACTTATCTGCTACTCCATTTGTTGCTTTGTACAATGCCTGGTAAACATCTAAGTGCAGTCTCTCAATTTTTCCATTCACCTGTGAGTTATACCATGAAATCTGAATTCCTCTGATTCTGTAGGTAAGTTCCAAGTATTCCATGGCTTTCAAGAATGGTGCCCCATTGTCTGTCACAATTACAGATATACAGCCCCATCTACACAAGATGTCCTTGAACAACCATTCTCCAATAGCCTGCCC
Source organism: Armillaria sp. CMW 4456 (assembly GCA_028551335.1). NCBI lineage: Eukaryota > Fungi > Basidiomycota > Agaricomycetes > Agaricales > Physalacriaceae > Armillaria > Armillaria sp. CMW 4456. The sequence continues at coordinate 5,468 of JANDKJ010000675.1, read as the reverse complement.
GGTCTCTTTCTTCAACCTGGCACCCTCTATCCAACTTGTCAATGTGCACCTCCCATGGACAATATACTTATATCCTGATGATAAAGGCATATGCATGGTATCTGCATGCAGCACTTGGAAGATAAAAGGAGTGTGAGTAACCATTGGTGGAATTCTCAGTTTCCTGCTCTGTCTTTCTTGGCATATTACACATGTCTTGACATACCAGGCAATGTCCAACTCCATTTCAGGCCACCAAAAGTGCTCCTTAATGAGTTGGATCATCACATAGACACCTCGATGTCCCAAGTAGTCATGTCCTGACTTCATGATATACATTCTCCTTGCTTTGGGTATTACTAGCTTATGAGCACCTTCCAGATTTTCCTGTACAGTTTTCCTTCTGACTCAAAGAAATGGGTTGCAAATCTGACAAAATTCCTTAACTGTGAGTCCACCAGGCTAGCTGGAGCCATTAACAGGTCTGCTAACCAAGCTGGTATCAAGTCAAGTCTCTCATCTGACTGCTCTCCAAACTTTGACCATCAATCTTCTGGATATTCTTCTACCAGGATGTACTCTTCTGCTTCAGGAATAACTGGGGCAGAATACAAAGTCACCACCTGCATGCCTGAGTCTTGATCCACTGCCAGGTCACTTAAAGCGAGCTCAACTGACATATATCCATGCTGGGTGTCAATATGATCTGAAAATTCTTCAAACTCCAAGGGAGCTGGTTGATGGCTAACATCATAATCCAATGGCTCATGTTCCTCTTCCAAATCTTCTGGCCTGCAATCATAAACATCATCACCAGGTTGGAAATCCCACCTGGACAGTCCATCTGGTCCATGAACTTTGCCTGGGACATGTACTAACTTAAAATGAAAAAGCAGGATCAACTCTATCCATCTGTTGATAGCTGCATTAGGTACACTATCCAGGTTTCTCAACATTCCAAAGATGTATTTAGCATCCGTTTCCACAATGAGGTTTCTGGCACTCCATACCCGATTCTTACATGTGATTAGTGCTAAGTGAAGTCCATACAGCTCTCATTTTGACTGAGAGAAGTTTGCCTCCCTCTCATTCAATGTGATAGAGCCAAACCTGCAGTAGTAATGCTTCCAGGTGTCTTGTGGATCCACCTGGCAAATATAAAATCCAACTGCTTGCCAAGATGTGTCAACACATAAGAGAATGGGCCACTTGTAGTTGATGGTTTTCAATGCCAGGCAGGCTGCCAAAGCATCTTTCAAGGCTTGCATTGATTTCTCTTGCTCTTCACCCCACTGGAAGGGAACCTTCAACCAGGTCAAATTTGTTAATGGCTCAGCAATCTTTGCATAGTCTTTGATGAATATCCGACAAGTTCCCACAGTTCCTAGGAATGCATGGACATCTGTCAACTTCTTGCAAGGTCCCCAATTCATTATTACTTTTGCCTGGTTAGTTTCTGGCTTTCTCCCTTCATAGGTGCAGTGATGGCCAACCACAATGATTTTGGACACACACAAAACTGCTTTAGGTCCTGAGAAGGTACCTCCACAGTACTTCATTCTTTGCACTATTCTGTTCAATACTTGGAAATGCTCCCACACAAAATGATGGATCTCTTCATTCTCTGGGATGGTCTCAAATCCTCCACCAGGTAACTCATATCTTGTTTCTGGCCCTCATACAGGTACATCATCAATATATGGCTGGGTGAATAATGGGATCTCATCTTGCAAAATAAAGGTCACATCATCATGAAATATAGGAACTGAGTTGGTCCAGCCCATTGGTAAGGTCACCAGGTGCAATGCTCCAAAAGGTGTTTGGAAGGTAGTAAGATCTCATGAAGTCTCTGCAATGGTTCTCTCATCATACCCAACAAACAAGTCCAAAATGCCTCTGCAAGCCCACCTGGCAAAGTGAGAAGCTAACTCATCAGTTGCAGGTGGCAACCCAGAATGTGCAATGGTCACAGCATTCAATGGTTCCAAACTATGGACCAGTCTCAAGCTCTTTCTGTCTTTCTTCAATACACAGAACCACTGAGAATGATACAACAAATTAGAAGGTTCATAAACCCCTGCATCTATCTTAGTCTTGATGATCCTACAGACATCCTCATAAATAGGTGCCAGTATAGGAATATTCTTAAGTACCCAGGGCATGTGTGGTACTACCAGAATATCAATGGGTGGGAAGAAGTCCTCCCTGAAATGCCCTCGTTCTGAGTCATCCCATGCAAAACCTGCCTCCTGCCTCATCATAAACTGGTGCATCAACTTGTGCTCCTCTGGCCACAAGAACTCTTCCTTGCATATCTTGTCAATTATCTCTTGCCGCTCTCATGTATACCATCCAGTAGGCTCAAAGTCAGCCAGGTGAGTAGGAAGCTCTGGTATTCCTGCCAGAGGATCTCCTTTAATCTCGCATATGATTCTGAAGTTGGACAGTAGTGTTGTCAGCACTGGCTTGGTCTTATCAGCCACTGGCTTATACTTCTTTGATAGAAGAACTGCCTCTTGCCCAGATAATTCTGCCTGCAAACTATCCTTATACAAGGGTGCATCATCCAACACCACCTGGTCACTCCAGAGATCATCCATTTCACTTCTTTTGGCTGCCTGGTTGATATCACTCTGCTGCAAATCAAAAATTGGCATAGTTCCTTTCAATTCCTGCACCATCAGGCCTTGCCCAGTGACAGAGTTTCCTTGCTCATACTTCTGCACATAAAATGTGCTTCCTGGTGGAGGATTCCCACAGATTTCTGTGTCTCATCACTCGCACAAAGGTAGAAGTCTCTCAAATTGTCCTTGCTAAATGTTTTCTTTTCCTCTGGTGGCTCTGCATAACTTTTGATGTACAAGTTACCCTCTGCATCCTGAGCCAGGATGACTGCTAGCTCTCCTTGATCAGGTATCAGATCCTTGAGCTCTGAAAACCCGACTCAGGTTCTTGTTGTAGGATCTGAGGAGGCTTTCCTCATGGGTAAGTGTGGACTTTGACTCACTTCTGGGTATTTGGGTCTGTGAGTATCAATGTCTGATCACCATCTGTAGAGTTCTTTACTTCACTCTCAGTTAAAGTGTCAAATGGATGCCCCAATAACAACTCATATGCCAGGTTAGCTAGCACATGTACTTGCAGATAAATAGTCACATCTCTGAACAAAAATGCAACATTTGGTACAAGTCCCAAAGACTGCTCCACTCCATGATTGGCACTCTCCATCATAATGAAGACATCCAGGTCATATTCCCAACCCATCTGTTTTGCTAACTTAACAGAGCAGGACACAATCTGTGATCCAGAATCACATAAACATTCCAATTTCTTCCTTCCTGATACCAGCAGGTAGACTGCTCTCAACGATTCTGATGAAGTTCCTACTGCAACAACTGGCTTGGGTTTTTCTCCTGCTGGCAAGCTCTCCAGGTATTGTACTACTGGGTCTTGTATAATGGTTGATCCAGCTGGAATCAGTCCTTGCTGCATAGTTGTCACATAGAACTGCCCAGTGGGCAATTCCTCAATAGAAATACTTTCTTGAATTGGAGGTTCATCTTCCTCAACAGGTGGCAAAGGTGCCAGGTCCCATTCCTGGTCCTCTGGCTCAACTTCACTTTCCTGCCTGGTGACTTCATTCACCACCATCTGGCTAGTCAGTACCCACCTGGGGGTCACATACAACTTTAACTTACTATGCATACTGGGTGAGGCAGCTAACAGATGCTCTGCTGACAAAGTGACTGGAGCTTTCATCATCTGGTCCCAAACATCTTGTTCTAGGTCACCAGAGAGTGCTTCCACAGTCTTTCTATATGCAGGTCCATGCTTCTTAACTTCACCTGGTAAGACTGAAACTTTATTCCTAGTTTCATTCACATCAGGGAGCAAGTTCACATCTGACACTGAGCTGTAGGGATTTTCTGGAATGGAATACTCATCATTCCCAGGTCCCACAATTACCAGGGGCTTTGATCGCAAATGATCAGCCTTGGGTGGTTCAGCCATCTCAAGGTTTTCAACATTACTACTAGGTTTAGGGGTATATTTGCTTTGCTTAGATGGCTGGGCATGCCAGTTCTCACTCTCCACTCCATGGGTTTGGTTTTGTAGGTCCTCCGGTGAAGCTATGTTCGACCCAGCAACTCCACTAGTCTTATTTGAATGTACTCCTGCCTTCATTGAACCATTACAAAAATCCTGGGTATCTTGGGAGGGAAAATTCAACTGACTCACCTCATGACTCTTCTGTGAGCAGGTCTTGATCATGGACTCCCATTGCAGGCCTTCCAGATACTGACTCTCCAGTACCAGGTGAGCTGTCTGCCTTGCAATCTGCTCCATGAGGTTCTTCAAATAGTCAAAACTATGTTCTTCCTCTGCTATCTGATGTGATAACACATATTGGGGTACCAGGCCCAACATCTGTGGTGCAGCCATCAGATTTTGACTGTGCAGATGTTTCACCTCAGCCTTCTGATGCTCATAGTGATGCATGATCCTTGCTTTCTGACTGAGACTGTGCAGTTCTCTGGGTATGTTGGACCCATCTTTCAATCAATACAGGTTCTGGGTACCCAGGATATGAACTAATTTGCCTGCTGTGATCATTTCCAGTTTTGCAGGACAGTCACTCTGAAAGTGGCCTGGTAAATCACAGAAGTGGCATTGCCCTGGTGCAAGCCCACCATTTCCATAACCACCTGGTCTAACAGAACTTTGACCTGGTAGAGAAATATTCAACACAGACTTTAATTGAGCCAATGTGCATTGCATTTCCTCATCCCATTTCCTCTGTCCTTCAATCTGTTTCTCCAACATCAAAGTCATAAGCCAGTTACTATCTGCCATACTTGCCAAGTAAGATGTCAACTCATCTGACAAAGCTGGGGCCTTCACCGCAGTGGGTTCTTGCTTTACACTGATAATTCCTGGCTTATTACTAGGGACTACAGCTTATTTCTTACTATTGCCTGACTGACCCATCGCCAGGTTAAACAAGTCATTATATACAGTGCCCGGTCCCTTTAGAACATACTTCCCAGCCTCAAAGACTTGTTCCAAAGTCCATAGGTCTTTCGCAGTCCTAGGGTTGCCCGGTGGAGCTGGAGATGTACTCAAATGATCTCTCATCCTTTTCCAAAGAATATCATCCTCAAAGGGCAAAATGAAGAGACAAACTAAGTCCAGGTTGGACATCAAGCCATCTTTCTCCACCTGCTTGCTCCTGGCCTGAAATTCTCAACAGTAATTAAGATAATCACTGGTGTCAACAATCCCCATGCACACATACTTCTTGGAAACTTTCAACAATTCATGCTGGGCATCTTCATCATTGACTTCTGCACCATCATAGCTACTGAGCACTTCCTTTTTAAATTCCTCAAACATTCTATCCACTCCAAAGGTTGGGAATGCTCTCCACTGATCTTCAATGTCAGTGCTTGTATAACAAACGGTCCAATCTTTCTTCTCATCATCCATGT
>JANDKJ010000674.1:0-22423 GCA_028551335.1 Armillaria sp. CMW 4456 | reverse complement strand
CAAGCATCCCACTCTCAGGAGGGAATTAAATTCAAGCAGCGCACGTGCATGGACAAGGGTGCCTGTGAGTGCCAGGCACCAAGTAAGTTTACTGTCTGAGATTTTTGGCTGCTCTGTGGAGAAAGGTGGATGATAAGAAGAGAATGCTGAAGTACTCAACTGATGTGTTGGCAGCATTTAGTATAAAGTTTTTGGGGAGTCTGGGACAAACAAGTAACTATATGACTTCATATGAGCCTCTATGATACATACCATGTAGAGTGGTGCAGCACGAACAGATATGATCAGTCTAATGCATCATTGGTAAGACCACACCATCCCAAAGAGCTGTGGATAAATGGTTTCATATGTTCGAGTCTTTTAAGGTGCCGATTCTGATTTGAGGTTGTTGGAGGATAGGGATCGGTCTTATCGGCGAGCCCCTCTTTTGTCCGATCGTTTCCCGATCGCGACCATAGACACGTGATTTATACGTATAGCTTCGTACCTGTATTCTCTTTGCTCCTCAGTCTTGACGTTCACCATCATTCGTCGACTGAGGATTTGTACTCATTACATCGTACCTACAGGTGTCTGGCCATTAGAGGTCTGTGTGAAAAGGAGTGAAAAATTCGACAGTCCATCGCCTGCAGGGAGATACATAAGCCGGTGCATGTGCACTATGAAGCCCGTCGAAACTTGGTCAAAGAGACTGGGAGTGATCTGGTGGTTAGACGTCATTGCGCCAAATAGACACAATCACTGTCTCAGACATACTCAACTTTTGCTTTCCACATCTGACAATCATTTGTTCACTTTTTTCGTTCATGTTGTAATCATGGACGAACAATCACTCATCAAACATCCCCGATCCGCCAGTGGCACTGATACCACCGATGCCCCCCCGCTTAAACGTATCTCTCTCGCCCTTCTCCGTGAAGTACTCAGCGCCAAGGAGGTGGAGGACATCGTTGCCACCACTCTCACGACTTTACCGTACTTCCCTCCGAAAGACTCGAATATTACTTCACCGGATAGCGAGGCGTTTCGGTGTTTAACTTTGTTCCTGACCGTGATGGTATCGGGTGCAGCAAAACTCCCTCACTCTGAAATGAATAAGTACTGCGGAATCTTGGAGTGTAGGGAACTCTTAAAGTCTGATACCGAAGTGTTCAACTTCGCCTATGCCGCCTGCCAAGCAGTTGAACAGGATAAGCCGGCGACGGATGAAGCCATCAGGAACCTTTTCAGACTTCGTGCGTATCAGCACCACTCGTCTTACGTCGCGGCACCCAGAAACTTATATGAGCTACAGGGGCCCTCCGATTACCTAACACCACCTCTCACGATATCCCTGCGTTTGGTATATATTGGTCATCTATATTTTACGGTTCCTCTTCTCACTCTCGTAGGTGCGACACATTCGATGTTGGCTATCGCGGCCAAAGAAGCGTGGACGACTCCTTACGTCGGTGATTACCCTGCGAGACTCCTCGCAGATATCACTTCGCATATCAATGATTGGTCCGCCCAGGGTCACGATAGTTTCGGCGCTATGGTCCAAAGCTCGGGGATGGGTAAATCGCGAATGATGCACGAACTTGCAGCGATGGTATTCACTATTCCAATCAATATCAGGAGCGGATCAGATAATTGTGCAGGCGCCCGTCTGTGTTTTCCTTCTTTCCATTTGTCGGATCTGACCGTTCTGCAGCTTACCCGTACCCAGATACCAGTGTGTTCGAATATTTGATCTCCGTTAAATCAAATAACCGTCGCAAGCAATACCACAACTTCCTACGAGCCATGTTCGAACTCGTTAAAGAGGACTTTCTTAGCTTAAAGATCAATAAACCTGATTCAATTTCACGAGCCAGGGAGTGGAGAGAGTATCTATCGAGTGAGAATATTCGCGAGACATTATACGACCAGATCGTCCAAAGGGCTGAGTCGGTGAGAGTCATTGGCTGTGATCAAGTCCGTAGTGCTGATGGCTCGATAGTATGAACGTGATGCAGCTATAACTCTAGATGTGGCCTTTCTCAAAACCAATGAGAGTTTTGACGACTTGCGGAATACAGTGGGTTCGCAAGAGGCATTGAAGATCCTGATATATTTCGATGAAGCGCACACCTTAGCGCCTACAACCACAGATTCCACAGATTCCACAAATTTCGACATGCTGTGCTCAGTCCTGGCCGAGATAGGAGATCAGAATCATTTCGTGATGTTCATGTCGACAACGCCGGCACTCAGCGACCTCTGCCGCCGCATGCACGAATATCTCTCATCTAGCGCAGTGTCTCCGAGAACAATATTAGCTGCACCATTCACGATCCTCCCTTTCGACATCGGGCCACGGGTGCTACACAAAACAACCACTTTCGAAACGTTACGAAGCATCAAACACCTTGGCGGTTTTGGTAGGCCATTGTAAGCTTGCAGCATTTTGACAATGTCTTTTTGCTGAGTTTTCCTTCTAGGTGGCATGCTATGCTCACGGCAAGAGCCATACCGAAGTCACTTATCCTGCTCGTTCGTTCAAAGTTGACTCACAGAGACGGAGGATCAGGTTACTACTTTCCTGCGCATGGTGCAAATTTGCCTGACACGCGCAGGGAGCAGCTCAAGACAGTGGTCCAAATCGCGCTCACGGGTATTCGAGTTATGATTGAATTTGCTCCTCATCGAGAAAATTCTCGTCGTCTTCAAGAAGAGATGGTAACAGGACACATGCGGATAGCTTTCTCAGTTCCTTATCATGAGGAATTCATGAGATCCGGATATCCCTCGGAGCCGATCCTCGCTGAAGCGGCATCTATTTCAATTTACGAAGAATGTGTGAGCATGGTGCAAGTCGTTTCTTGCCTTGTACGGAACGGTCTCATCGACAAAGAGAACCGAGGCGAACTTGTTGCCCGTTTATTACTAACATTAGCATGGGATGCAGCGATTCATACCCTGATGTCGAATGATCCATTGTCGAGACCCTGGGACTCTCACGACCGTGGCCGCGCTGCCTATTGCCGTCCAATTCGTCTGATAGACTTCTTGACTACTCTTCTACCAAGCGAATATCTGGAACAGGTTGTTCAAAGCAGACCAGACAATCAATTAGAAGGGATAACTTTCAATGAAGCATTCGAGCAAGCCTACGTACACTTCACGCATTTTGGACGTGCGGGAAGCTCTGACGCGATCAACTCTGCCTCTTCGCTCGCTGCATTCATTCGGGGGATGGCGTATCAATGCTGCTCCGGACATCCAGTGATCGATATTGTCATCCCAGTTCTTATTGTTCCTACAGATGTGGCCACTCGACCGGGCTTTAATGTTGAGGACCTGACTCTGGACGAATTTCACCGATCATGTATGATGATAACGGTCAAGGATAGGGAGAACGCGGATCGGAAGAATTATACTATCAATGCAGAATCGCTGAAATTTTGGGTCGATGAGGACACAGACGTTGACGTTCCATATATTGCGATCGTGATGGAACTCGCTGTTATCGGGAAACCTGGAAATCAGCGTGCCCAACGTCGATCTCGTCCATCCCAAGTTCCTTCCACAATGGCTAGCCCTCCACATATCGTTCCTGGATCAAGACCGACACCGTTGACGAAGAAGAGTGCCCACACCAGTAGCGACAAGTCTAGAAAAGAGCATCCTCGATATTCGATAATCATATCTGGCTGCTCCTCTACTGTTTACAAGGTCATCTCCGAAAATGAGACAGCCGTGTATTCTGCAATGCTGGCACCTAAAGGAATGCTACACGATCATCCATACAACAATGAGGAAACACTCGTTCTTCTTAGGAAAATGAAGCCCTTCTGGAACTTGGGAACTACGTGTTTTGATTGGGTTGACGTACCCGGTGTAGGCGTCGTTCCAGAGCTTGTAGAAACAGGATATGTGCCTAGTGACACCTACGGTGACCAGGCTGTGCTCGCACAAGGGGATGAGGATACGATGGCCAGCGAGGAAAACAATGCTGCGGATATCTTGCACGACAATTAACTTGTATCGTACATTATTATTCGATCAATTATTGTATTTGTATTGGTTGTACATTAGCGCATGCAATCGTAACTTTCCTGACATTTCTATTCAAGAAATGTTTTTGGCATTGCGGGACAGGTATATCCATCAAATCTATCTAATTACCCCATTAAGCACCACCGCTTGTGTGCGAATCGGTTAACAATATTTATTAACTCCATGTTGCAAGATTGGCTCAAATGGACGTTTTCAGAGGATGATCAATCATAAGAACGATAACTACGATCATAAATGAGGAGTTCTACTATTTGCTATCGAGGCGAGGCCAGACTAATATTGGCTTCTAGAATCATATGCCTGAAATATGATCAGACTAGCCCAGGTTAATCTGTAGATTGCCCGTGCCCAGAAGAATCTGTTCCAAACAAAGTAAATCTATATCCGCGGTCCAGTTAGCAACTGCCTCGACCATGCAGCGAGTCAGAGAGACGTACCCAGGCATACCTGCCCCCATGAGCCAATAGGAATCATTATGACCTTGCATCGAAGCAAGCATACCATCTTCCATACCTCCAGGGTTCCCTAATCTACTGCTCTCATCCACATCCTCCCTCACATAAAAGAACTCTTGTCCACTTCCAAACTGTGCTGTCCAGATATCGTCTGATTGAGTCGGCGGTGGCATATATGCCGGTATATAAGATTCTGGCCATTGGTAACCTGAAGAATCATATCCAGTTTTCAAGTCTGGGAACACAATAGGTTCCTGGTATTCAGTGTCGTCTCTGTTCTCCCCAACGATATTCCTAGTCGTGTCTACATTCCCGAGAGAAGCCGGGTGTGATGTCCCGGCACCCATTTCTTGAGGATTGTTATGGTTATGTCGACACTTGCTCAGTAAGGTGGCCAAGAATCTGGCATACAGCTTCGGTGTGTGTCGATCGTCTACCACAATGTCGGATGAGCTCAACTTATCAATCAATGTCGTGATAAGTTTAACGATCTCGTCTTCGTCAACGTTGTTGAGGAGAAACGAAAATTCTGGTCTTAGGAACTATTTCTCCTCATGAGATATGTGAAATTTTTGGTGGTACAATACGAACCTTGAGCAGGAATCCAGATGCGAATGCGGCACACATGTAAAGGCGATCCGGCGCATACCGCATAAATCCACAGGGCACCAAATTGTCGATCATGTATCTGATTACCGATTTCGCGCATTCAAGGCCCTAAACAATGTCATAGGCTCGTTTCAGAAGAAGAGGTAATTGTCGAACCTTGCTAAAGAAATATTCATACCAGGATTCTACACCCGTATGAAATACCTGGTGGAAACCAGAAGAGAACATCACCAGCTTGTAATAATATACATAACTGAATGCGGATTTGTATTAATGTTGCTCCTGACTTGAAATAGACGTAAACTTACAATTGTAACTGGTTGGGCCTGGGTACGGCTCCACGGTGAGCTCTCCCTGAAGTGAGTTTCTTTTTCCACTTGTCCGTGAACGCATCTATCTCGGCAACATATCTAACAGTAATGTCTCGTAGGTCTACGCTTTCCGAGTTGTTTATTGTGTTCCTATTTGAATGAACCTCCTCATGGAATCTCGCGACGATCCGTAAGAGTGAATTGTAAGCGCACAGGTGTACATCGTAGTCGAGATTATACTGGGATTCCTTGTACCATTCCTCCGAGTGACTGATGATCGTATCCTCGTTCATTATACAAGGCCTTCCAAATTTTATAGCCGTTGCTTGGTCCAAGGCAAAGCATAGCAGCCAGACACGGACTCTATTGAGAGCCTCACGTTTCTGTGTCTCGTTTGCTGACTCGATGATTGTGGATCGATACAAATGTAGTTTAGTCGCCATACTGCCGGGAAGTCAGAAATTAGAATACCAGGTTGCGAGAAACATGCCTGATGGCCACACCCATATATATCCAGCTCAGGTCTCTGTCCCAGCTCTTTTCGGGAACGGCGTAAATACTCATCAATATGTAGGCCTGGCACAGCTCGACGCTCTTCATTTCGCCATGGACGAGCGCATTTGCAGCAGAATGTTTTGCTGAGTGCATTGCTATCAAATAGATGCTTGATTTCGGAGGATGGTATCGAGATGATATGGCACAGATAACAGTGAAAAGGACAGGGCATCTGGCCAGAGTTGATTCGGGAGTAAGTAATATCGGATCAAGGACGGACACGAGAGGCTAAACGAACATCAGCATGAATATTTCAAATACAACTAAGCCATATCACATTGATATGCGTATAGAAGCTTTATACCAGGAAGTCAGTCAGAAACGCAAATAATAACCCCAAATATAAAGCTCACATGTCAAACAATTGTCGAGCATCTTCCATGGTCACCAGCCCGAGTCTCAGGATATCTGGGGTATCAAGCACCGTTGCATGACTTAGACTAGATCCTGGACATAGGAATCAGGGTGTGAGTTTTCTACTGCAACTACAGCAACGATGCAACGAACCACTCCCCGATGAGCCTTTCTGTACCCCGGAGGCTATTTGGTGAATATTTTCATATTTCGTTTCTGTTTTCGTCCGACTCGAAAATCTCATTAGCATGAGTTCGACAGGAATATTTTGGAAACTTGTCAAGTGGGACCTACATCTGTTCTTGATCCTGAAAATTCCCGCCGCCATACGCAAATGGGTTATGTTCTTTCTCTCCGAAGGCTTTGTTGAATACACTGCCTGCACTCGCTCCATTCCCGGAGCTAACACGATCGTGCGTTGCCAGGACATTGGAATTTTGGGCGTTGGAAGGTGATATAGACTCAATATGTTCGTCCGTTGCATTAGGTCTCGCAAGGTAGGGATTATGGAGTTGATTGAGGAGATTTTCAATGACGGCGTCTTTGAGTCGGATTTCTGCTAGAAGGAGATCCCGTTGGCTGTCGCCTGATCAGAGTGTGATTTCAGGAATACACGCATGTAATGTGACTTACTAGACCTTTGGTTTCGGGGCCTCGACGACACATTTATAACCTTTGGGCTTGCATCGTTTGCATGACGTTTCATCAGGTGGAAATTCGCATCTCATCTTGACTTTTTTGCAATGGATGCATGCGGCTGTGGCTCGGCGTCTAACGACGTCCTTGGAGCTAATATTAGACTCGCCCTCCCCGTCCTTCATGGAAGGACGACTCTGTTTATCCTGAGTCGGCTGCGGCGCTGACAACGCAGTTGGAAGATGCTGATAACCAGAGCGGACGGAAAATTGGTCTTCCGTACCGCAATTGTGCACTGATTTCTGATAATGCTCCCCTGGATGTTGGTCATGGTCTTGGTGAGTTGCCTGCCAGCGCAGTTCGTTATCATAGGTGTTATTGTCCTGCTGATTTGACGGGCCGTAGACACCATACGGTGGTGGAATAATCTTGGAATGGGCATAGTTGAAGAAGGAAGTGGGAGAGTCCATTGTGATTAGCACGATGTCAATCTGTGAGTCGCGTCTTAAGTCTCTTCTTCAGTTAATTAACGGAAGCAGTTTACATGTCAGTCAAGGTGAATATGGCCATTGGAGCGCCTCTGACTGATCTGTAATGAGTCCCTCATCGTAGCAAACAGGTTCCCGAAGGTAAGGAGCCTTGGCAATACCGGTGAAAGGGCAGAGGCTCTGCATCACTACATGCACAGCATCTAGAATCTCGGGAGAAAGATACACATTCCAGTCTAGGAGAAAGTCATATTGGGGGCCAAAGTGACATCTTAAAAACAATTATACATACTAAGAATGCGTGGATTCTCTATTAATGCTTCAGAACCTGTGTTAAAAACTATAGTGCGCTCAAGAGTAGTTCCATATGCCAAGGAAGCTCTCTCAGCGCCTCGGATAGAATACACTCACCGGAATGTGATGATGTCTGCTTGTTTAGGGATGTTTGAAGAAGTTTAAACAATTGAAGTGCGGTTGTTGGAGACCGGTGGATATGGCACTGGCTCGGGGTTGGTTCGAGGTTCTAGACATATATACAGGGTAACAGTGGATATTCTGACATGTGGCTAGTTAGGCTGGATTGTGATGTGGTAGGACTGAAGTACATGCTCCCAGGATATAGGGCCTGGCAGGAGAGTTGTGCGAGGATCACGTTGGGATCACGAGTGTCGTGTGCGTGTTCCCACGATTGTCAGCATGTTCAATCAATGTTCAATGTAAATTTTAACACATATAATATAAAGATTTGCATGTACAAATGGCAGGGAACGCTGACTGAATTACTAGTAGCCAGTCATTTTACAAAAATTCTACCTTAACACAAGTGTTCTTTTTGGGACATAAGTGTCCGATGCAAATATTTCCATCATGACATGCGATCACGCACCATTCACCGGTGCCCTAGTAGTAACGGGCCGCATCAACTTTGAGGAAATGAAAGGCAGGAACACGCCGAGAACAATTGAATTCGTGTAAATGACAAATCTGCTCTGGCCACGAGAGGTCGATAACGATTTGTTTATGGAACACGCTCGTCCCGCTAGGTATCTGATCAATTAGCAGATTGGTGTAAAAGTCTGCCAACAACATTGAAGGAGCTGAAAGTGTTCAAGTAAGAGTAGGAGGAGTGATTGGAAGAATTTGATGGGATTACGTTGAGGTGAAACTTCACAAGTTGTTTGTATTGTGCACTTTGGCGCTCAGGCGTTTGGACCTTGGAGTTCGGCTTCCGCAGCTTTGCAAATGGCGACGTAAATATTCCTCAAATGAGGCGGTTCTTGCGATGTGAAAGAGTCATTGATGCTCCAAGAAGGCGCCAGAAATTTGCTATGTTCCCATTGCCACCGCATCTCCAGATCCTGTGGGCGCTCAGCCATCATTGTGTATGTTTTACAGGAATTTGCGTGAAGTAATTAAATATTGTCATTTTTGCCTTGACTTTGCAATTCACCGATAACATCTTTTTGCCTACGGACCCAAAATCCATTAGTTATGAGAGTCATGGAGAGAATTTACACCTCCGAAGGACACGTCTTCGTATATTTTAGAGTTTCTCCCGTTATAGAATCGGATAAACGGACTTAATTGGTTCTAGTATGACGAAATAGAGTCAAGTTCTTCTTACTCTCAGAGAACAGTAATTAGATAGCAAGCATTCAGCATAACTATCAACCTACCAATGTAAAAGTCAAGTTTTAAAGTATTCTCGACAAGCGCTTGGCGTAGTCGGGCTTACTTCACTGAAGTTCACACAAATGTTAGGAGGTAAAAATTGAAGTGTCCTTCACACTAGCCTCAGGCATGTCCTCATTCTTCTGATGGACTAGTTGTGGTTCTTTCAAAATTGTAGCGGACAATGAGAATTGTCTATAGCTCCCATTGTGATGAATAATGTACGTGATTACTAATATCTATGACAGTATATCTGGCCTGTCTTCATGACCATATCACTCTTGACCTCAAGAAAATCTATATTTAACGTAGCCAAACCCGGCGATTGTGCGAGTCTCGACTCGTGTCCGACCTACGACGGACATTCTTACAGACTCTCTCACATTGGTGTTTCTGATGGGCATCTATGGGTCTTTGAATTGACATCAATATCTAAAGCTCCCCATTTGCAAACGTACAGGACCCCTTTTGCAATGTCTCCGGAATATTGATTCGGCCCCGACTCGGACATCTATCTTTAGTAGCACCGTTGTCATCCCTCGATCCGAGTCACAATAGCGGCGCAAAAAACGAAGTCTCTTCGCAGTATTTCCAGCACAATTCCTTTGTCCCGGTGAGAGGGTCTGTCATTTGACCTTGCCGCACCAATCAACAGAGGCCAATAACACCTGGAATCCGCTTTTGCTGGGCGTCCTCAGAAAAGTCGCGCTTTCTCTCGATGCATTACAAGCCACATTGGTACTATCTTACTCTTGGAAATCCTTCCTTCATCTCTTTGTTTCCAAACCTAACAAGAATTTACTGAATATCGGTGTGTAACAACTCCCTACAAGTCCAAATGTAAGGGGCTACTATTCAGAAGGGACGATTGACTTACTGGTGACTCTCGGATGTTGCAGGCCTGAAGATTATCCAATGGGAAAGATTTCATGTTCCACCTCATACGTTGAAGCCTATGCTAATAGACAGAGTGATTGTATATTTCCCAGGCTCTCCCCTCGACGTAGTTCTATCGAAGAGCGCGTGTGCATCCTCGTGTCCTAGGATATGCGCGCTGATTATGCATTGTCAGCTCTACCCCGCCTGCTATATCCGCTGGTCATCGGTATCGACAAGTACAGGCACAGTTCTGTTGTACTCAGAGACCTGCATGGTGATGTTGCCAATGATAACGCCGTCTGCGGTTTTTTACGAGACACAATGCCCATCCCAGAGAATCAAATCTTAAATCTCCGCAACGAGCAAGCCACGAGGTCAACCATCGAGGTGGCGATTGAGGCCTTTGGGGGCAATACGTTGATCAAGAAGGGCGATCCAATCCTGATATACTGTGCAGAACATAGAGCCGGAGCAAAGACGCCATCCGGATGGCCCAGCGTCAACGGGAAGACCCAAATGCCGGTCCCATACGATTTCAACCCCAGCTGGTCGAAGGACTCGAAGGAAGATCAAGGCATACTAGATATGTGGATATCTCATCTTCTACGACGCATCTCACAAAAAAGGTCGGACAGCATCGTGAGGTTCTGCTTGATTCTTCGTGTATGGCATCTGACCATGTCCACCGACGGACTGCCAAGTTAGTCGTCTTCGCCGACAGGACAGAGGCATCTAGGTCTGAGTGAGACTTTAGAGCTGTTCTCGGAATTGTCGTTGCAGTCAAGACGACTGCTCAAACAATAACATGCGAGTTCTTCCCGCGCGAGGACAGAATGCAGCCATTTACCCTTTCTGATCCCGAATTTGCTTTGCTGACTCAAGCCAACGATGGACATGACGTTTATCTGCTCGTTGAGGCGGCCCCAGAACTTGTTCCTATCTTTACATGGGTAGCCGAGGAAATGAGAAGTAGTGAAGCAGGAAGGAAGACATACCATTCGGTGAACAAGCGCAACGATATACTGGATCTAGCCATTACCACAACGACTACATCAATTTCGAGATCATGGACGACGACTTCTATCGCCGACATGACCTTGCACGCATGCCTTCCAAAGTTCTGATTGAGGATAGAGGCACTACCCACCGCATTCTTCGAACTTCCGTCCGTTTTTACCGGCACCTGCACGGTTCTAGTCAAAGAAGCGCCCCAGCTAGAACGGTTGAGCTGGAGTGCAAGAAGCTTAAAGATATCGGGAAGGATATGAATGGCTTGGAGCTGGGCCCGGCGGCGATGATCTGAATGTGGAGGGCGTCATTACGATCAATGCGGATGAAAACGCGAAGTATGTGTTCAAGATCATCCATACGTCGAAGGCACCCCTCGATGTTTTGATGTTCTATTTTGATTTCAGTGATTTGAGCATCACTAAGCCCGTCATTCTCATTCCGATGGTCCAATCCAATGGCTCCCTTCGCAGCTTTGAATTAGTATCCACCGGGAAGTGCGAAAAAGAAGGTTGATATTTCCTTTCCTTCTGGAGACTACAAGTCGCTAGCCATTGGTTACGGCGCGGGTGGGACGGTTTCGCACAAATACTCACTCAGAGAAGGACAAGATGTCGATGTCGGCTTCTTGAAACTTTTCTTCTCGTGGACTTGTCAGGCACTCAAGCTGCACAGACTTCGCATGTTGAATCACCCGCTTGTCTCTGGAATTATCGAGAACACCAAAGAAGTGGTGGCACACAATGTGTGTTCTACTTGTTAGTAATATAGTTTTTTGGCATGACGCCTTTTCGCTGTTCCCTTTATATCCTGGAGACTTGAGTCCATCGTAGACATACAAGGCAAGCGCTGTTGTTACAACTGTCATGAGAAAATGGATTTCACTTTAAGATTTGTTGTATTTACCTTGCTACAGAAGAAAACGGATTTACAGAATTAAACTTCCTATAAGCAAAAGTTGGATTCTTTGTGTGCGTAAAAACACAAGTTCACAATGAATTCAATGCCGAGGCTGAAGACGGAGTGGAAGATTATGTTGTGTTTAAAGTAGATATACACACAACAAAACACCTTTGTATTGAAACACTTTGTGTGTTTTCATTAGTAATTTTGAAAGAAACACGCTCGATAATTACAACCGGTGTTTCGGTCCGCGTGTTATATTTATAAACACTTGACAAAACACTCGGGGTGTTTCAATTGGTGTTTCCATTCGTCTTTATTCCCTAATTGGGAAGTAGTATAACTATATTAGGAAATAAACACGATTGAAAACACCGATGAAACAAGCTAAACGGGCTTAATTCCAAAACATTTTAATTCAGTGGCGTGGGAAGAAACTTGACAGTTGGTGGCTGTGCAAACGTTCCACCTGCCACGCCAACCAACAGCGAAACATCGATGTCGACGAAGCATATAAAAGGCACGGACACCATATAACTGTAAGATGATCTCGGTGCAACTCTGTAGCTTTGCCATCGCCGTCTTTTCAAACCAAAATTTCACATCACTGCCTGCCAGCGTGGTATTTCAATCGTATGCCCTCGAAAAGCCACTTCTCGTCTTTCTCTCCACTGTTTTGACCTCACCTTTCAGCTAAAAACCGGCTCTTATGTGATCAACTCAGTCCTGTGTCTTCCCTATGTGTCTCTGTCGACGGTGATGGACGATTAGCCAACGGTAGTATCATTCGAAAACTACTTTCTTGTGCCTCAGAGACTCGTATATGCATCGATATCCTACATGACGGTCGACATGAAAAACTCGCCAGCATAGCATTCCTTTATGGGGACAAGGTTTACTTTCTAACCTGATTTTTTTGCAGACGTGGGATAGTAGAGACGGATCGCCCTCTCCGGGGGCCGTTTGAATCAGAACACATGTTAGATGCTGTTGCCCTGTCCTATCAACAGTCCCACTTGTCAACGTCGCTCTCGGTCATCATTTTAGGTTCTCGCTCAACACTATGTCGGACGCTCTGCTGTGGTAAGGAGCCATCCCAATTCCGCCGACAATTCGTACTGATTATGATTATCTAGTTTTTCAATAACAGCCTCCATATTTCTCTAACTTAAGGAGATGTTGTTTAAAGATAACCATCTCAGCGATGCATAGTTTACAGGCCTGAACATTGCCGTGAAGAGCTGTCTTCTCCGCGGTACGAAAATCCCGCTGTCCATGCTGAGAATTACAATCACCTTGAACTTCACAGCCTCAAATGTAGATTATCATTAGATGGTAGGTCTCTGTCATCGCGCCCTAGAGTATGAGATTGATCTTACAATCATTAGTCCTGTCTCACTATTTGCACTCGTTATCGGTCAGTATCGAAAAGTATCATTCGAACAAGATCAGAGGTCTGAGCGGTGCTGTTGCCGATGCTGACGCCGTCGATGAAATTTTACAAGAGACTCCACGTTCCGAAGCACCAAATTGAGAGTCTCCGCAACGAGGAAAACTATCGAGACGTCGATCAACGAACTTGGCCCGGTACAATCCAGCAATAAAGAAGGATGACCCGATTCCCATCTTCTACGCAGGGCATAGAGCTGAGGCGAAAGCACCATCAGGATGGCCCAGCACAAACGGCCTAGATACAAGGCTGTTTCACGCGTCTTCTACCATGAGCGGGTCGGATGGCGAACGAGGTCGAGGCGTGTCATACCTGGGGCTCTCTCGTCTGCTCGCTGAACTCGCAGCGAGAAAGTCAGACGACATCGTAAGCGTTAACTCGTGTCTGGCGCATTGCATCGTATCTGATTAAATACACCGATAGACCGTCATTCTCGACTCTTTTCATTCGGGCTCTGCCACGGGCGAACTACAATGATCCCGTTTTCGTCGTTTGGAAGATCGATCTCCCAGAGACTTACGTGGTTCCTCAAGATCTCTTGAATAACATTGAACCAGATGCTCAGGTAAGTGACATCACAAGTGGTTCAAGAAGACAGGTCTGTTATCACATGTGCTCCTTTCAGCGTGCACACACGGACAAGAAGCTGGGGAACGTCTTACTTCAGCACTACTGAAGTTGTTGCAGGAAAACAAGCTCGACGAGTTTACTTACAGGGACATCATAGCTGATCTGCTTGATCTTCTCCGGCAGGTCTGTCGGGTTTGTGTTCTAGTCCGCTGAACTTCGTCTATCTAAGACCCGCAGTGCGCAGGTGTTCACCAATCTCGGCGTCTTTTCAATTCCAAGGTACCCAACCCACATTATACCCCATCAACGCATCCCTTGACACACCTGGCCAATACATTGTTAAGGCCGGCGAGGTCCTCGGAATCGAGACGAAGACGCACTTCGTGTATTCTCCGACAGAGCCATGGAGACTATTTTGGGGACTCTGTTTGTTTCTAGTATTGGCGCTACTTGCAATTTCGAGTTCTCTGCCCGTGGCAATAGTGAACCACATTTCCGGCTTGCTGCTCCCGGGTAGACTTGGTCCGATGACGACTTGGAGAAAGATGTTCGGTTTTTCGTTGAGCCTACCTAATGAAAGGTTGTAGAGTGCCGTTCAATGGATAGCCGACGCGATATGAAGTAGCAAAGGAGGACGAAGGGGATGCGTCGTTACAATGCGCCGGATTTGGAAATTGCCGCAGATGGTGATGACGTCCATTTCGAGATTATGGATGACCTGTCGTCGACATGGACTTGCACGCACGCCCTTCACAGGGAAGATCGATGATACAGATGCTATCCACCGCGTCCTTTTCAAAGTTCCGCTGACTTTTATTGGTTGAGGAAGCGATCTATGCCAGTGGATTCAAGATTACTAATACATCGGAGGTACCTTCAGTGTTTGATTTTGATATCAGTGATTTGAGCTGTCTTTCTCATTCTGATGATGTCCTCCACGCATGACTCCCTTTTTAAGTTTCGTACTATCAACCGTGAATTGCGAAAAACTTGAAGAACGTTGGTGTTTCCCTTCCTCATGGAGAATCGTTAGTCATTGGGTGCAGCGCAAGTGGGACGGTGCCGCACATATGTACACTAAGAGAGGGAGTCGGCTTCTTCGAAGTAATCTTCTCGGCGGACTATCTATGCATCGTCTAGGGGTCCCCTTTTATAGAGGGCGTGGGGGAATGCGAGTCATTTCCGAAAGCAGGAACTTGTAGGGTGCGACGCGCGTTCTTACTGTTGCCAATTATCGCCGACGATGCGACCATTTACGATGACGTTTGCGCTCATCAATTTTGTTAGTATCGACGGCCGATACTTTTACCTCACCCCCTAACACGACTTGATTATGTCGTCAAATTAATCTTAGGATCATTATGATAAAATGGTTTACATTTTTTACTTTCTTCGTCATGGTAGGCTCCTGTTCAATACTCTGAGTATCCCTGTCGGTATCCGACTGAAGACGGAATGACTGAAAAGAAAAACAGGCTCCCATATCGTATAATTTGGCCTCTATGCCTATAGCGTTAAGTCGATTGTCGACTCGTATTTTTACACAAACCATTGCTCATAAGAGGTCTTAATCTGTAAATTCATTTCCCTTAAGGAGTGGGCGGCGGTTCCGAGTCCTTAAGATTCGATTGCAATGACAGCAACGTACAACCTGTATATCGACGACGTTAAGAATCAGCCGTAGTATTTCTCTTACTAAGAAATATAAATGTCGTAGTTAGAGAATATAGCCGGTTATTCAGGCTTTTGCAGTTCTGATTACCTTTCAGAATTCCCGTGAGCTTACAGAAAGCGTTTAGCGTATCTGAAGAGTGATCCAACAAGCGTTTAGTGTAGTCAAATCCGAACTAAGGTAGTTCACACTGGAGTAGGGTTGAAAGATTCAGTCGAAGAGTAGATGATTGAATGTTCATTATTGCTCATCTTTTTATACAGACGTTTATTCTAGAATTTACAGGGAAATTGTATTAGGAAATGTCAAGATCTTTCTATATTATTGTAGAAACTAAAAGTGACTTGGGGAAGTCAGCTAGTAACTGCTTACGAACGGCAATTATAGTAATTGCCAAGAGAATAAGCCTATGACGGACCGATGTAAAAAACGAACAACGGAAAGGCATCAGAACAGAAAACTGAATTGTACTACTACTTTATTGTTGAGGATTATGGTTTCACAAGCCATCAAGCTACCAGTGACGGCTCACCGTCTTTTGTTTTTCGTACCGATCATTAGCGCTTCTTGGCTTCGTATCACTACCACCTACACGAATATGAGTATGTTCGAACCGCACTGATCATGCTCCTGCGTCTATCCCCAGCATACTTTAGCAACAGCAGTCGCATCACGAGGTCCTCCCTCCCTTGGTCTGAACAATCGGAACACACATCGTGTCCCACAGGTTCGACTTCTGGATCGGTGTTACCCTAATTGCGCGGGTGTTCAAAAAAGGGCGATTTCTGGATAGTCCCCGACGAAGTCCACATACTCTGTCGAGACTGAAGAGTTTCAAGAAGCCTACGTCGACTGTCATGTATTCTCTGACTGTTGTACACGTACGGCGTCCAGCTCTCGCTGTGCCCGATTGTTAAGTTTTTTTAGAAGGAAGAGAAACGTCAGCGCTTTTCTCTGAGCATCCAGGTGGTAATACGGAGCTGCGATGGGAGCCATTAGACTCGGAGCGGAACATCGGAATGTGAAAGGTAACTTGCTAATGCTCAGATCACTAATATCAAAATAGAACATCGAAACGTAAAGCGGTACCGCCAAGGTATCGGTGACCCTGAATCCATCGATCGCCTTCTCATCCTCACCGATCCTGATCACATCTCCTACGTTCACTATCCGAGCCGATGGGCTTCAAGATCTCTTTCAAGCCATTCGTATACTCCCCGGTCCAGTTCAAGCTTGTTGCACTCGAGCTCGACCTTTCCAGCGAGGGTGCTCCTTTGACTAGAGCGATGGTGCAGGTGCCGGTAAAAATGGGCGGCACTTTGAGGAACGCGGTGGATAGTGCCCATATCATTGATCGGGACTTTGAACGGCAAGTCCAAATCGGCGACTGGACAACGATCGTCCATGATTTCAAATTGGACGATAACGGCCATCCGGCCAGATCCGGCAAATAGTACACCCTTTCCTGCTCCACTAGTTTCCGTCTTCCTCGGCTATCCGTGTAAAGACAGGGATGCTTTCTGGGGACGCCTCAATGAGCAGACGAACGTCATGTCCATCGCTGACTCTATTCTGCAAAGCAAATCCGTGAACAGAAAGGGCGAACGGCTGTGTTTTGTCGCCATGCGGGGAGAAATAGCACGTGGTTGTATGAGCAGTCTCGGTGTCACCCGCAAACTTGTATGCCTCGGTCCTGTCGGCGAAAACAAGGAACTCGGCGTTCTTTGTTATCCCACTGACCTCGCCAGCGTCCAAGACGTATTACTCGGATGTCACGCCATTTCCAAGGGCGCGGATGGTGTCTATTTCACATAGCGTGGGCTGGCTGCTTTCGAATTGAAAAGGCATCGATCTCGGTGGATGCCTTCACACTGTGGATGTTGTCTGTAAAGGAGCTGTGTAAGTAAGCATGTCGACTCCGTGGTGCAGCAGTTTTAACAACTGTAGAGTAAAGGCGTCGTGTTTTACGCTGCCAGCAGGGGGATCTCCCTGGCGTGTTCCGCAGCTGCGCATGCTGAACGGAGCACGTGCGATAGAACCCTTGTCTTCTCGAATCTCTTCGCCATGACACTCGCCCGAGCGTCTGGCTCGACATCATCCAGTAGATCTTGAGAAACTGCTGTAAGATCGATCCCGCAGACAGCAGAATTGTCCGCCGTCGGCGTGCCTGAACCATCCGGATCGCGCCTTTGCTTCGGCTCCATGTCCTACATAGTATATCAGGATTGGGTCGCCCTTCCTAATCGACATGTTGTACCCAAATGTCTCAATCACCGCCTTGATGGTTGAAATTTGATTCTCTGGGACGTGCAGTGTGTCTCGTAAAAAGTCGCAGACGGCATGGGCATCGGACAGCACCAGATCTCTGAGTACGACAGAACTGCGCTTGTACTTGTCGATACCGATGACCAGTGCATATAGAGGCGGGATATAGCTGACAGTGCATAATCGGTGTGCGTATCCTAAAACACGGAAATACACATGCACTCGTCGATAGAAATACGTCGAGGGGGAGACTGTTATGGATATCATGCTCTCGACTTGGCCCTTGAGTCTACAGATGCATGTACTCGGGCTTATCAATAATTTACTAGTATCTTCCTTCACTTTCTATTACTTTCTATTACTTTCTGTTAATTTCCTGAATCTTCTTACTGATACTAGAAGATTGTAGAAGACTGTAGAAGACAATTACTCCGAAGCTATTAAGTATATAAAGACCACCTGTAGTACATACAGAATCAATCAATCTTACTACCAACTCAACTCCACTAACAGTGTGAACGACTACGATGCTGTCTGCGTTATCAAAGTCAAAGTGTCGGAACAATCACTTTCATCACAGCAGGGAGAACACAGGCAGTATAGGAGTTTCCCTCGTCGCCTGCGTTTAGTTGACATATTCTTTTCTTCCCTTCTTCCTAAGTTGTTGCACTTTGTTATGTGCAGATATCTTAGATGAGTCACAAATTTTTACTGGGTTGTGTTACTAAACTGACGCCCATTAAAGATTCCTACGTTGACTCCAGCCTCATTGACTACTAGTAGGAATCAAAGTCACAGCATGTAGTATTTTCAATGTGGCAGGCTAGAGATATCGCAGTGGAACTTGAATGACAGATTGAAGCCTCCATATTCAGGAACGAAGGGAATAAACCTTACCATTCCCAAACATCTTCGGTATTGGTTTTGAACGCTATAAATCTCCCCTTTCCAGAACTTGAAGCCAAAAGACGTGTTTGTGCTCGAAAGTAAAGTTCATCCGATGTCATGAGGTTTACGTGAGGCTGAGGCACAAATAAGCGCCATAGATGGCAAGTACCTGCCTTTTTCTGTTTTTCCAGGACCTTGTCAACTGGTTCGAAGGCAACTTGCCATCAGACCATTCTTCACAGCACAAATTCTGAAACACGCACCTGTCTAACAGAAAGGCCTTTTGCCCGGGGGATAACTCATGACGACGAGCCCAATACAGGCACAAGCCTAATTTTCGCAACGAAACTATTTTTGGAAATCTTATTGAGCATCCGTCCAACATCCATCTTCGAGAGACAGACTTACCCATAACTTACTCTGTCGACGCGGAGTTGGCTGTGCTGGCTGTGCTGGATGGTTGTTGTTGTTACCATCCAACTTAAACTTGCTTTCCTCACCCGACGATCCGACAATCATCTGCCCGCTTTTTCCTTCATTAGCTTTTCAATCACGGACGAACAATCTCACATCAAACATCCCCTATCCGACAGTGACACTGGTACCATCGATGCCCCCCCGGCTAAACTGCGTTCATCCTTCTCCGTGAGGTACACAGTGCCAAGGAGATGGAGGATATCGTGGCCAACACTCTCAAGCTCATGCCATCTTCACAAACCCCGAAGATTGCTAACGATCCATCGGATCCCACAGTGCCTGGGTATTTACCTTATTTTCTAAGCGTCATGGTGCAATTTGCAGCGAAACTCCCTCATGCGCAAATCAATGAACGATACACCCGATTGCACGAGTGCAGTTAGCTCCTACGGTCTAATCCCGAGGTATTCGACTTTGTCTTCGCCGCATGGCAAGCACTTGAACAGGATAAGCCGGCGACAGATGACGCCATCCGCAATCTTTTCAGACTTCGTGAGTATCAGCATTACTCGTCTTACGTCGCACTCAGAAACTTGTATGAACTACAGGGGCCCTCCGATTATACAACACTACCTCTCATAATATCTCTGGGTTTGGTATATACCCGTCGTCTATACTTTACGGTTCCTCTTCTCACTCTCGTAGGTGCGACACATTCGATGTTGGCTATCGCGGCTGAAAAAGCGTGAACAACTCCTTACGTCGTTGATTACCCTGCGAGACTCCTCGCAGATATCACCTCGCACATCAACGATTGTTCCGAGCAGGGTCACGATAGTTTCGGCGCTATGGTCCAAAGCTCAGGGATGGGTAAATCGCGAACAATGCACGAACTTGCAGCGATGGTATTCACTATTCCAATCAATATCAGGAGCGGATCAAATAATTATGCGGGCGCTCGTCTGTCTTTTCCTTCTTTCCACTTGTCGCATCTGACCATTCTACAGCATACCCGTACTCAGATATTAGCGTGTTCGAATATTTGATCTCCGTTAAATCAAATAACCTTCGGAAGCGATATCACAACTTCCTACGAGCTACGTTCGAACTCGTTAAAGAGGACTTTCTTAGCCTAAAGATCAATACATCTGATTCAATCTCACGAGCGAAGGAGTGGAGAGAGTATCTATCGATCGAGTATTTTCGCGAGACATTATACAATGAGATCGTCCAACGGGCTGAGTCGGTGAGAGCTATTGGTTTTGATCAAGCCCGTAGTGCTAATGTCTGGATAGTATGAACGTGATGCATCCATAACTGAGAAGGTCGCCGTACTCAAAACCAATGAGAGTTTTAACGACTTGCGGGATTCGGTGGGTTCGCCAGAGGCGTTGAAGATCCTGATATATTTCGATGAAGCGCATACGTTAGCACCTACGACGACGAATTCCACAAATTTCGACATGCTGTGCTCGGTCCTGGCCGACATAAGAGATCAGAATTATTTCGTGATGTTCATGTCGACAACGCCGGCACTCGGCGACCTCTGTCGCCGCAATCACGAATATCGTTCATCTAGCGCAGTGTCTCCGAGAACAATATTACCTGCACAATTCACGATCCTCCCTTTCGACATCGGGCCACGCGTGCTGCACAAAACAATCACTTTCGAAACGTTACGAAGCATCAAACACCTCGCCAGCTTTGGTAGGCCATTGTAAGTTTGCGGCATTTCGTTTGACTATTTCTTGTTGCCGACTTTTCCTTCTAGGTGGCATACCATGCTCACGGCAAGAGCAATTCCAGAGTCACTTATCTTGCTCATTCGTTCAAAGTTGACTCACAGAGAGGGAGGACCAGGTTACTACTTTCCTGCGCATGGTGCAAACTTACCTGACACGCGCAGGGGGCGGATCGAGGAGGAGGCCCAAATAGCGCTTACAGGTATTCGAGTTATGATTGAATTCGCTCTTCACCGAGAAAAGGCTTGTTGGAATATGGCAATCCGGCATCATGCCGAGTATGCTGATTAAGGGAGAAAGTATAGGAAACATGTAGAAAGTTCTAGTAGATTAGTACTTTAGTATATAAGTAGGTACTGTAGTCTACATTCTGCATGCGTTTGCAGAGCTCAGCCAGGCGCAATGATACTGGCTTGACACTCCGCGCGTGACATCTCTATGTCGTTGGAGCGAACTCTCCTTTCGGGTTTTTCCACAAGGCTCGTCGTCTTCAAGAAGAGATGGTCGCGGGACACATGCGGATAGCATTCTCATTTCCTTATCGTGTGAAATTCATGAGATCTGGATATCCCTCGGAGCCGATCCTCGCTGAAGCGGCATCTATTTCAATTTACGAAGAACGTGTGAGCATGCTGCAAGTCGTTTCTTACCTTGTACAGAACGGTCTCATCGACAGAGGGAACCGAGGCGAACTTGTTGCTCGTTTATTACTAACATTAGCATGGGATGGAGCGATTCATAGCTTGATGTCGAATGATCCATTGTCGAGACCTTGGGACTCTCATGACCGCGGCCGCGCTGCCTATTGCCGTCCAATTCGTCTGATAGACTTCTTGATTGCTCTTCTACCCAACAAATATGTAGAACGGGTTGTTCAGAGCAGACCAGACAATCGGTCAGAGGGGATAACTTTCAAGGAAGCGTTCGAGCAAGCCTACGTACACTTCACGCGTTTTGGACGTGCGGGAAGCTCTAATGCGATCAACTCTGCATTCTCGCTCGCTGCTTTCATTCGAGGGATGGCATTCCAATGTTGCTCTGGACACTCAGTGATCGATATCGTCATCCCCGTTCTTATTGTTCCTACAGATGTGGCCACTCGGCCGAGCTTTAAAGTTGAGGACCTGACTCTCAACGAATTTCATCGATCATGTATGATGATAACTGTCAAGGATAGGGAAAATGCGGATCGGAAGAGTTATACTATCAATGCAGAATCGCTGAAATTTTGGGTTGATGAGGACACAGACGTTGACGTTCCGTATATTGCGATACTGATAGAACTCGCTGCTATGGGGAAACCTGGAAATCAGCGTGCCCAACGTCGATCTCGTCCATCCCAAGTTCCTTCCACAATGGCTAGCCCTCCACATATCGTTCCTGAATCAAGACCGACACCGTTGACGAAGAAGAGTGCCCACACCGGTAGCGACAAGTCTAGAAAAGAACATCCTCGATATTCGATAATCATCTCTGGCTGCTCCTCTACTGTTTACAAGGTCATCTCCG
>JANDKJ010000673.1:0-20763 GCA_028551335.1 Armillaria sp. CMW 4456 | reverse complement strand
TCCCTACAAGGGTCGACTGGCTCATACAAATGAGACAAGAAGGCATGAGCCGATGTAGCCCGACTCGAGAAGGAGCTGAAGGAAGCAAGAAGCCAAGTAGCCAAAACAAAACCACAACCCAGGTGGGTCCCAACTGAGGGACCAATCACCAGGTCACCCCATCCATCCGCCGACCCTGACCTTGCATCCCTCCCCGGATACCCCAGCAATGGACCACCTGGCTGGCCACCTCATAATCCTGCCCCACCCATGGAAGTCAGTGACTTCCAACTCAATGTCAAGCCTATCCTCATCAACCCCCCTGCACCCTTCAAGGGAGAGTCTGACGACATCCAACGATTCATCCTCAACTGCGAACTATACTTCCAGACCTTCCACGGATTCTTCTCCGATGCAAATCGCATCATATTCGCCGTCTCCCACATGGCGGACCGAGCCAAGCGATGGTTTGTCACACTCCAGAGAGACCTTATATCCCGCAGCAGAGGACACCACTGATTCCCCTCCTGGTACGACTTCCAGCATGCCCTCACCAAGCACTTCGAGGACCCTGCCATTAAGGAAAAGCATCATCAGGCGATGCTAGACCTTAAATGGCAGGTCGGTTGTGAAACGGCCGTCGAGTACTTCCAGAAGCTCGAAGACCTTGCCATCAAAGCTGGGCTATGGGATCAGACTGATGAGCGGGGACAGATGACGATGGCCCTTAAAGGAGGAATCCCTGAGGGAATGTTGAATCGAATCTCTGACATCGGCATTCTCATCCCCGACGGCTACTATGAATGGAAGGAACGAATCCAAAGTAACGACGAACACCGACAACGTAACAAAGTCGTAAACAGCATGCTACATCCGGGCTGAACCACCAGACCACCCGCACACAACTACCCTTCCACCGCCGCACCCCGAACCATCCCACCAGCACCACTCCACTCTGCCGACTGATAAACCGGAACCGGCACAACTTATGGCAGCCAGGGATGACCCATGGACATAGATCGCCTTCGACAGAAAAATGAAGGGCGATGCTATAACTGCGACAAGAAGGGACACATGGTCCGAGAATGCCCAAAGCCGAAGAAACCCAGGCCCCCACGATCTCGAGAACAGATCCACGCAGCCATCACATGACTTGAAAACGAGTATAGCGCCACCGATGAAACAACATCACAAGCAGCATTGAGGAAGTAAAAGATTAGGCTGACGAGCGAGCGATTCCGCTCAGTTGGCCATGGATGAAATTAGTTCTAGTGCATCATCATTGAAATGTAATAGTACTTATGCCATGCCTGTAGTACCTGTACCAGTGAAATTACCAACACCTATTACGAACTCAGAAGAATTGCAGAAGAAGAAGCCAGCACAAACAACAGGCCAATCTGCATCCATCCTTGTGACCGATCAGAAGTCCCCACACGATGTGCCATGGCTCACTTCTGATGGGGGTGCAGACGGAGTGCTCCCGACTTCGTCAGAAGAGCTAGCATGGGAGCCCTCCCCCCTGGTCGCAAACGTCCCAGCGAGCAAGACCAAGACCGCTATCCTGGCTAGCGAAGGGGGCCGAATGGGAGCCTGCATGCCCCATAGGACACCTTCCCCTTGTTGTACTAACTACATACCCATTCCTGCCCCTCACTTCCCTTACGACCATGACAGCAAAGGGAACTGGACCATGAAGCCATGGGGGCGGAATATCCGACTCACGACCAATGACCAACTGCCTGAACCCCCCCTGACACCTCATTATTCCCACGACCCCAACAAGTGGCTCAAACCCTGGAGCACTGAATGGACTTGGAGAGCCCTCTACGCCACGCTACTATCAGTGACGGGCACCCTGCTTTGTTGGGTACATAAGACCCAACAGCGAGAGGTGACCGATGATCTCATTCGGCGCATCCGGGCTGCAAACCGCTCATCTGCTCTTGAATGGCTGGAAGAACTAAAGCAGCCCCAGCAGTATATCCATGCAACCCGCTCCCACGGACATGACCTCCTCGCTGAAGTACAACTTGAGACATTAGAAAACCGACAAACCCTCTCGGCCTCTGCCCTGATCGACAGCGGCTGCACCAGGAGCTCGATCAACAAATCCTTTGTCGACAAGCACCAACTTAAAACCCGACCCATGGCTCACCCAATCCCAGTGTTCAATGCGGATGGAACAAGGAACCATGTGGGAGAAATCACTGAATATGTTGAGGTACAAATGAAGATCAGGGAGCACCATGGACGGATCGACTTAGCCATCATGAACCTAGGGACCAAGGACGTCTTCCTTGGACATGACTGGCTGCGCCGTCATAACCCATTAGTCAACTGGAAGACCAGCCAACTTACGTTTGCACGCTGTCATTGCCAGCCAAATCAATTCCACCTCCCAGATGCAGACCCAGAAGACAGGTGGGACGAAGAGTTGGAAGAAGGAGAGACCATCTTAGCCATTGACATGACCAAGGAGATCTGGATACACACCCACATTGCCAACAACCTGGCCGCCGTGGCCAGCAAGGGGAAGCCGGAGAAGACATTCAAAGAAATGGTGCCTGACTGGTGTCAGGACTTCCATGACCTATTCGCTAAAGAAAACTTCGACGAGCTTCCATCTCGAAAACCATGGGACCATGCCATCAAGTTAATCCCCAATGTGAAATCGACCCTTGACTGCAAAATCTACCCATTGAACCCCCATGAGCAGGAGGAACTGGACAAATTCCTTGACAAAAACCTCGCCTCCGGCTGTATTCAACCCAGCAAATCCCCAATGGCTTCCCCTTTCTTCTTCGTCAAAAAGAAGGACAGGAAGTTATGCCCAGTGCAAGACTACCGGAAGCTCAACAAGATGACCATCAAAAATCGCTATCCACTCCTGCTCATCTCGGAGCTCATGGACAAGCTCAAGGGCTCGAAATACTTCACCAAACTGGATGTACGCTGGGGGTACAATAATGTACACATTAAGGAGGGTGACGAGTGGAAGGCAGCGTTCCACACCAATCAAGGGCTCTTCAAACCCACTGTAATGTTCTTCAGCTTGACCAACTCCCCCGCCACCTTCCAGTGGATGATGAACGATATCTTCAAGGACCTCATTGCCACTGGTAAGGTAACCATTTATCTCGACGACATCCTCATCATGTCCCAAAACCGTGATGAACACTGACGCCTGGTACAACAGGTGCTTGCCATCCTCCACCAACACAAGCTATATCTTAAAGCAGAGAAATGCGAGTTCGAGACGTTGGAAACAGAATACCTAGGGGTTATCGTCAGTGAAGGAGCAATACGAATGGATGCGGTAAAGACGAAGGGAGTAACCGAATGGCCGATGCCAACGAAGAAGAAGGAGCTCCAGTCATTCTTGGGGTTCACTAACTTCTATCAGCAGTTCATCAAAGACTACAGCAAAATTGTATGACCTATGACTCAACTCACAGGGAAGATGCCCTGGATATGGGGAGCAGCTCAACAACAGGCATTTGAGGAGCTGAAGAAGAGGCTAGGGGAAGATATTGTACTGGCAATTCTGACTGACGAAGGGAAGTTTCACATAGAAGCAGACTCAAGTGAGGGCGCAATTGGCGCCATGCTATCGCAGCAACAAGGCACCCTCTGGCAACCAGTCACCTTCCTCTCAAAGGCGCTCACCATCACCAAGCGGAACTATGAAATATATGACAAGGAGCTACTCGCGATTATGCATGCTCTCGCTGAATGGAGGCACTATTTGATGGGCACCAGCCAGACCTTCGAGATCTGGTCCAACCATCAAAACCTCCAATACTTCTGCCAACCCCAAAAGCTGAATCACCACCAAGCTTGGTGGGTCACCGAACTCGCCGAATACCATTTCACTCTTTATCACAAGCCTGGTTCTGCCAACTGTAAGGCTGACCTCCTTAGCTGATGGGCAGATCACGACCAAGGCACAAACAACAACCAGGAAATGACGATGCTCCCAAGTAATTACTTTGCCACCCTCGATATCCGAGCAATGATACTACCAACGGAGGAAGAAGTGGAAAAGAGGATTAGGGATGCAATGGGGGACTCGAAGCAATGGGATCAGGGGATATCAGATTCACTCCGACACAAGCGAGGAATCACCAAGGACAAAGGATTGCTGTGGTATGACGGAAGGATCTATGTTCCCCAGGATGCCACCTTGTGAGGCGAAATCATTTCGTCCTCTCACAACCATATAACAGCAGGACATCTGGGGATCAAGAAGACAAGGGAGCTGGTCCAAAGGAACTATTGGTGGCCTAAGCTGTGAAAGGACATCGAGGCATATGTCAAGGGATGCGAGACGTGCCAGCGGATGAAGACGAAGACACAGGCAAAGAACATGCCACTTCACCCTAATGCCATTCCGACCAAACCATGGTCCCACATCTCCATCGACATGATCACTGGCCTATCAGACTCGAATGGTTACGACGCAATCATCGTCATTGTCGACCGGTTCTCAAAGGAAATCATCCCAGTCCCCTGCATGATGGAACTGTCATCAGAAGGATGGGCAAAGATACTACGAGATCATGTATACACTCACCATGGCATGCCAACCAAGGTGATCAGCAACCGAGGACCACAATTCGTCTCCAAATTTGTCAAGGACCTCTATGCCCTTCTCAACACCGCCAAGATTAGGCGCCTCCTCCTATTGCCTTAAACTACTGTCCACATGGCGAATCCACCCAGTCTTTAACGAGGCACTATTGACACCATACATTCCCCCTTCATTCCCCAACCAGATCAAAACACTGCCACCGCCACCAGATATTATTAACGACGAAGAAGAGTACGAAGTTGAATCCATCATCGACGAGCACACATGTCGGGTACGAGGAAAGAAGAACGCACCATCCCGGTCAGTAACGGACTACTTAGTAAAGTGGAAAGGCTATGGAGATGAAGGAAACCAGTGGGTCCGAGAAGATCTACTCGAGAACGCACAAGAAGCCATTGATGACTACAAAAATTATACAGCGACCCATAGACAGTTGGGACGACTGTCTTAATTAGGGAGTGATGTTATGATTTTTACCCCTTTTCATCATTTCGCCCCTATCTCAATCCTAACCACTCGTCGTCATCAACTGCTATCAACCAACCAGCGCTTAACCCCACCTAGTTGATGCTTCGCTCCACACTTAGCCCCTTCTCCCTCATCTTCTTTCAGCACTCTCCTTCAACTCTTCTTTTGTAGTGAACCGTTTACCCATGGACTTACCTTCGGTTGCTTCTGCCTCAGTAAACACCGGCATCTAAATAGTAGACAACAGTCGTATACAAGACATGTATTTAAGTAGGATAGCTCTCACTGGTAAAACCCAGCTTTGAGCTAAGTTATAATCATACCAACTTATGCTGAACACAAGCTCACTCCCCTCGCTTAAGAACTAAGGACTTAAGCCTTGTCTTCATGCTAGTCAGTGGCTTCACCGGGAATACTCGAACGCGAAGTAACCAGTTGTTTGTCATTGTTAGAGTCACGTGAAGGTTGGGTCTAACAGAATTTGAGGAGATCTTGACATCTAGACAGGTATGATGAACAAATAACCACAATGTCCCACTCTGTCAGGATCATGCCAATAGAGAGAAAGTAAGACAGACTGCATGTAGCAGAGTCCACAGAGTGCATATGCCCTTGGTAAAGCTATTAGCAACATCACCCTTGGGTCAAGGGCTGGATGGATTGCAGATGGAGCCTGCAGAATGGAGATGACTAGGGTTAAGGATTAGTCTTGCAGAGTCAGAGTCCACAGGACATAGTAAGAGCAAGGACTTAGGCTTGAAGGCCAGAGAGAGAGTATTGGGCTGAACCAATATGATATTCGAACTAAGGTATGTACAACTAGAGCTATGGTTTATATACTAGAGTGGAGTCCATGGAATCAGGGTCTAGGTAATGGGGTCTGGAATAGTCTGTATCTAGAGGAGTTGAGGAAACCCATGGACTTTGATGTAACACCTATTCACTACTGTAATGGAGTCTAGATATGATAAATGAATTATGTGAAATTAGTAGTTGAAATACAAAAGGAATTTGATAAAGGAGAATGGAGAGCAGAGTCCATAGAGTCTGGTTGGAGTTGGTCTCAAAGTTAATATCCATGTAGTCTGCAGAGTCCATGGCATGATCATTACACACTCTTATGCTGGTCATAGCCTATGCCTAATCTGTGGACAAATGATGAGGCTCCCAATGACATTGCTAACTCCTCCATTGCACCAACTGGCTTGCCTAATATTGAAACCATAGTTGTGCCAACTATTGTAGATGTCAACCCTATGAACAATAAAGCTGGACTCCTTGCCATACTACTAGTAGAAGTCCTGAGAAATCATCTCACTGTCTCTACTCCTACTATAGTCATGAAAGATGATCTCTTTGACTACCATCTCCCTCTGGTCCTATTTGGCAAGGCTGACTCTATGATGCACCAGACCAATCCCACCATGGCAGCCAGACAAGGTTAAAGCCATTATTGACTAGTCAGTACTGTGGAAGGTTAAAAATATTCAATCATTTCTTGGTTTTGCTAATTTTCACCATTGTTTTATCCATGAATATAGTGAATTTGTATTACCTCTAACATATTTCACCTACAAGAGTATTCTATGAAAATTCAACAATGACTGCCTGGCTGCATTTAATGATCTGAAACAGACTTTCACTCATGCCTCTATTCTTACCCACTGGATTCCTGACTGTTAGCTTGTTATAGAAACCAATGCTTCTGACTATGCCATTGCCACTATTCTATTCATTTACCTTGAGGATGGTGAAATGCACCCTATTTCTTTCCTGTCCTACAGTCTTTATGAAGCTGAGCTCAATTACAATACCCATAATACAGAGCTTCTAGCTATCCTTGGAGCCTTTAAATATGGATACTATTATCTCAAAGATTTTGTGAAACCCATCAACATCATTATAGACTATAAGAATCTTGAGTACTTTTCTACTACCAAGGTCCTTACTCAATATCAAGTATGCTGGTCTGAAATCCTTTTCCAGCTCAACCTGGTTATCTGGTTCTGACTGGGAAAACTAGGTGGGAAACTAGATGCACTCACTAGACAATGGGATGTTGTTATGATTTTAGCCCCTTTTTTGACCTTAACCCCACATATCCACCACTTTGTTCAACAACCTCCATCTTTGCCCTTCTTTGCCCTTCTTTCCCCAGCAGTTACAAGGGCTCTTTGAACTGTTCTTGCTCCCAGGCCATCACTTCTCTCTGCCTGGATAGTCTCTTCCTTTGAACTTGCTGTTTCAGATCATGGACAATATATATATAATTAGCACACCAAACTTGTATTTAAGTAGGACAGCTCTCACTGGATAAGACCAGTTTCAAGCTGAGTTTATATATACCTGACTTATGCCAATGCTCACTCCCCTCACTAAGACTAAGAACTTAGCCCTTTTCTTACATGCCATCTTAGATGCATCCAGGAAGGCTTAAAGGGCAAAGCCACTGGATTGTTTGTCTTTATTGAGTCACATAAAGTTTAGGTCTAACAGATGTCTACCCCAAAGAGAGGAATGATAGTCAATATACTCAAGTCAGCCTTCATAATTTCTATCCTGTATTTTACCCAGGAGCAACTCTCCACTTCTCTCTGTGCTACTTTCCTTGAAGGTCCCATACTCTATGCTAGTGCTATCATAGATGTCAACAAGCTCCATTTTGACATCAAGCAAGCATAATCCACAGTTTCCATTATGACTGTAGGCTTTCACCTCACCTCTTCTCTATCCAATTCCTCTTGGTGGTCTGTGGACTAGTCAGGCATTCTTCACCTTAACAATCACATTTATGTCCTGGACTCTGGTGATCTCTGTCTTTGTGTTCTCTAAAATAATTATGACCACATCTTGACAGGCCATTTCAGCCAAAATTGTTGAAAAGTGAACCATTCTGAACTGTAAAACTGCCTGGTATAGGATAACTGACACAGGTATGCACCAGACTGTGACTTATCACTGACATAAAACTGTTTTGAACTGTAATTAATGTGGGGATTAAGTTTTTCTGGTCCCCAGAAGTGCTGTAAAGCAGTCTAGTATGGATTGGGGTTAAGAGCTTTGAGCATAGTCTTACAGAAAGGAATTGTGACTGTTAATGTTAAGTCCAGGAGCATTTGCAACTACAGTATAGTCTAAGAACCAGTCAGATAGTTGTCCAGTAGGCTTGTGTTTATACTATTCTACTACTGATTTATTTATAGTGTATATACCTTATCCTGGACTAATTTCTCTGTGGCCAACTATAGTTCTCTACAGTTATAAGCTCATTCATAGCTGTCCAGGATACTCTTGTATAGTTGTAAGCTTATACACAGCTCCCAGATAATCAATCACCAATCAGGGTGCATAAGACCAACCCTAAAAGTGATGGAAATCAAAACATTCCTGAACCTGTCAGTGGACAGGCCAACTTGGGCTTTGTTTGCAGATGACCTATTTGCAAGAGCAACACTGGCAAAAGACAGAGGAATGCACAAAGAACTCTGGATAAACCCATTCCTACAGTCATGGCAGCCTAGTCTAATACAAAACCAAGATAAGGGGCAACCACTTCCTAAAAACCTGAGAGACCTGTGGAAGACAGCAGAACACTTTGAAGTGTGCCCTGAAGGATTGGCCTTCTCATGAGAAATCATAAGAAAATATCCAATATGGTACTATAAGTATGCAAACATACAGATCAGGAAACTAAACAACTCAAAAGCAAGCAAGTGCCTATGTGATGTTCATGAAGTGAAAACTGTAGGAGATGCACAAGACAGCAGAATACCTTGATGATCCAAACCCTATGTGGACAGAGACATGTCAATGCCATGCATGCACAGGATTTAGAGTGAATATAGGCTGCGAAAATCCCCAAAAATGTATGGAGCATGTAAAGAAACTACTGGACACTCTACCTGAGAAATGGGACCCCTGAAGTCTACAGCCAGAAGACTTTAAAGACGATCTACCCACTGATGAAGAGGAGGACTCCCTCCACTTTGACAAAACCATAACAACATCAGGGCCATTGGCAAATGTCTTCTGAATCTTCACAGAAGGAGTTGTAACAAATGACACACTGGATAAATCAGAACACAGAACTGCACCATTGACAATGGGAGCTGCAACAGATGGATCATACCAAAACAATGGGAGTGAACTAGCTGTGGCTGGAGCAGGAGTGACAATATATGGACATAAGGAGCTTGATACAGCAATCTGTGTCCCAAACAACCTACTATAGACAAACCAAGTTGGTGAGCTTTTAGCAATAAGAACCCTGGCAGGATTAGCCTCCAGAGAGTGTAATCTCTTAAATGAAACTGACTCCAAATACATGATAAATGCCTTAGTCAAGTCCAAAGGGCACATGGAAAATGAAGGATACATTGGCACCCCACATGCCAACCTAATCCAAGACATGGTTGCAGCCCTGTGAGAAAGAGAGACAGAAACACACTTTAGGTGGGTAAAGGGGCATAGTGGGCATCCTGGGAATGAACATGTGGATAAGCTAGCAAACATAGGAACAGAAAACCAAAGCAATCAAGTGTTTACACCTAAAATTAACCCTATGCTCCAACTAACTAGAGCTCATCTGCAAAGTATAACCCAAAAGCTAGCCTACAAAGCTATAAGACTTAGAAAGATGGGGAAATATGAATCAAGAAGACGAACAAATGAACTCCTTGAATTCACAAAAGCTGCAGCCAAGGAGGCCTTTGGGGACAGACCAACCAACACAAGGTTCTGGAAATCCCTGAAACATAAGGACTTAGTAAGAAATATCAGGTACACCATGTGGATGATGGCACATGACACCTACATAGTTGGAGACAACTGGCTTAGGCCTGGATATAAACCAGAATTCCAAGAGCATGCATACTGCAAACACTGCAGAGGGCAAATAGATTCACTGAGTCACATACTGATGGAATGTGAGAGCCCTGGCCAAAAGGAAATTTGGGCAAAGACCAAAGAACTCTTGAAAAAGTGAGGGATTCCATGGAGAGCACCTACAATGGGACTATTGCTAGCAAGCTGCCTTCCCACATTTAAAACAAAAGATGGAGCATGAGACACTGGCAAGGAAAGACTGTACCGAATAGTCATGACCACATCAATCCAGACTATATGGAGCCTGAGGGTGAGAAGAGTTGTTGACAATGATGGATCACCCTTCTCTGCCAGGGTAGCTGAAAAGACCTGGCTGCGAGCAATAAACAAGAGACTGGAAATGGATTGCTTAATGACAAACCCAAGGTTTGAGAGAAAAGCCATTTTTAAGGGAATCATAAAAAATACATGGGAAAAAGTCCTTAAGGATAGAGATAAACTCCCTAGCAACTGGGTGGGAGCAGCCAGGGTTTTAGTGGGTATGGAGCTATGAGAAAAGGTAAGTATGGAGTTTGAGGAGAGCACGAAGAATAGCAGTACTGAGTCCCACACTCAGTGTGCAAAGAGCATTTCCCTGTGGTGATACTGACAACAAATGCAAGGCCCTCTTGCGACACTAATGGTGATGGTGGGAAACGACTATGTCATTGTCCCATCTGAGGGTCCATTCAAAATCGGAAGGGACACTGTTCCACTAAAAAAAAAAAAAAAAAAAAGACCAATCCTGGATGCTAAATATAGTTCTAGACCACAGATCTGAATTTGTCTCTCAATTCACACATGCTCTTGCCAAAGCCCCTGATATGGAACTTCACTTCACCTCTAGATATCACCCAGAAGCTGACAGACAGACTGAATGTGCCAACCAGACCCTCAAGCAGTACATCCACATCTATTGCTCTTACTAGTAAGACAATTAGGACACTCTACTACCTATTACTAAGTTGGCATACAATAATGCTTTTAACACTTCCACCAGAATGTCTCTATTCTTTGCCAACAAGGGATACCATCCTAATATTATGGTATATTCTGAACACAACATTGCTTCTGCCCAGGTCCATAATGTCATCATTAATCTCAATGATCTTCACTAATTCCTACAAGACAAGATTGCTTAGGCTCAGTCCCACTACAAACTTCAGGCTGACAAATGACAGTCTCTAGCATCAGATTTCAAAATAGGTGATAAGATTGTTATGCACATACTGACAGCCTCATATAACATGACCAACTCAACAGTTAGACACAGGGCCTGATGGTCTCTACCATCCAACCACAAATTCTACCAGAACATTCTAATCTATAGAATCACAACCCTGACACCACCAGACAGATAGTTGATGTCTAAACCTGAACCATGAATTAGTTTTTCATATTTTAATTCCTTGTTGGACCCAAAGGTCTCTGACTCAGACACTGTAATAGTATATAAACTCATGTACAAGCCTTCTAGCCTCTTAGTTCAAATATCAACTTAGTATTGCCTATCTCACAAACTAAGTCTCAATCTCATCTTGGCTTCAATGCTCTATCCAAAGCCCTACTCTACTTCTCCTTTGCCCTCTCCTTTTCATTTGTCTTCAAGACATTCAGCCCTATCAGGTGTCAATGACTAAACCAAGCTAAGTACCACATTTCATACCTAGCCACTTGGGCCTTGACTCAAGAGTGACATTGCCAGATAGCTTTGTCAACACCTAATACCACTGTTGTGCTTGCAATATATTTACCTGTATAAATTTGTGATTTCCTAGCAAGCTCACTAGATATATATGTTTGTGTGTAGAGCTTACTACAGATAATAACTTCCTGATGATAACCAAACCTCAGAGCAGTTATGAATGACATTAGTAACATTCCCTGAGGCAGAACTAAATCAGGGACTTAATCATAGCACTGTACTGAATAGGCATGTTTGATTATATAGACCAATCCCTCTGTCCTGAACTCAGAAACAGTCTTTGCTGCAGAATAAAGACAGAATCAGGCTAGAAGAGAATCACAATCAGAAGATAATTAAGTTGCTCAAAATTAAAAGTGATGCACAACATGTTAGAAAAGGATCTGAAGTGAACCTGAGATAAGATTCCACATTGAAAAGTGACGATGGTGAGTGGGGAGTGAATCCAGGAAAGGTGAGAGTGCTGGTGAGAGCACTGCACACAAAACACCAAAACACAACACAGTCACCACCTGCTAGTAAGTTCATGGCATGGGTAAGTTTCCTGGTCAATAGAAATGTATCATAGCTAGTAGCCAGGTAACAAATCACATTAGGTGGTGATGAGCCTCAGGGCTCTGTACACTTCAATTTCACAGATTTATCCCTTTAACAGACTTTCAGCAAACCAATTATTCCACACACACAGCCATATATACTTTATAGGGCTTTTCCAATGATTTCCCAACCTCAATACTATGGAAATACCTCTGGAACACCATTTTTGACTTAAATCCTCGGATTTAGCACTACCATTACCACAATAGGACATAGAGCACATTGCCAATGTTTCTGGTATTGCTGCATCAAAGCACACAGGTGCAGCCATGTGAGCAGACCTTCTCAACATTGATCTGGCAATTATAGGGGTTTGATCACAACAATTTGACAATTTCCATAGCACAAACACCCTCTGGAGACTTTGGAATTAATTGGTTATTGCTGTATAACCCCAAGACATCGATGCACATGCTACTTTGACAGTACCCAGTCATTTCCAACAACTATTCTCAACTCTGAAACCATGAATAAGGCATAATTCTAATGCTGACACATGAAAATCAAAGATGGCAGCACAAATAAGACAATGTACAAGACCTGCTGTATAGTCAAAAGGTCAGAAACACATATGCTAATGCATAGCCCTTCAGATATACCACCTGGATGCTATTTTATTTATAAATTACTATATAACCATCAGTATTTTCATACTTTACAATGGTTACTCTCTTCATTCTGTACCCCCACCTTCACATATCTATCCATTTACCTCAGTAACTCATCTAGAGTCAACAATACCAATAGCATGCATTTAATAGCAATTTTGTTCACCACAAATCCAAGCTTGACATGCTCAAATCTGAGACACTTCACAATCATCCAGAGAATGAAATCATTGGTGTTCACCATTGACTTAACTTATTACCAACACTCACTCAGTGTTAGTAAGTGATAATCATGTAGTACTCACCCCTTTTAGTTTTATAGGAAAGAATTAGCTTCAACTTCACAAGATATTAGTGGATCCATTTCGACATCAAGAGCAGACAAATAGTATTGAACAGTTATAGGGCAGCTCTATTGCGAGCATTGCAAGGATAGGTTTTTGAACAGAATTAGTATTGACAGATTGACAGATATAGGGCAGCTCTAACATGAGCATTGCAAGGAATTAGTATTGGAATTATAGGGCAGCTCTAGCATGAGCTTCACAGGAAATAGTATTGACCAGTTTTAGGAATCGAATTGACCAGAAATAGGACCAGACAAAGGAAACAAAGTATAGTTTTGATAAGAATTGACCAGTTATAGGAATTAGGATGAGCAGAATCATCATCAGATAAAGCCAAAGAACACAAAATTAAATCCAAGACCAATTGTGGATCTCCATAACCCTAGGAATAGCAACACAGACCAATACCAAGACAATTAGGATCTCATTTAACACTGACATAATACTGACAACCATTTTACACATCCCATCTTCCTTCCCATCAAGTTTCCCAGTTTTACAATACACACCAGACTAGATAACAGAGACCAAAGGCAACTCAGAGCATTGGAATCTGTAGTAACTTCTCATGAGACTAGAGAGAAGTCCCCCCACTAGATGGCCAGCCAGTTAACATAGGACAGCTTGATCAGTCCCATCACCCCAAATACAACACTGTGTTTATCAGTTGAATTGTTACCAGTATGGACATACTCAGAAAAACTCACACAAACACACACACAACACCCTGAGGAGTGACTTATGAACAAAACTAGTTGTTCTGTAATACTGACATAAAGCTGAGACACCACTATTCCATTTTGGTTCTTCACACTGCAATATTCCAGAAGTATCTGACAACAATTCCTCAGTTTATGTTCCAAGCTCACTAAAGCATCTGACCACCTCATCATCAGTGGGATAGTTTTATGTGAATATAACTGCTTAAACACTTTCCAGGACACAATAGATCCAAAATTTACAACCAAACTGAGTCCTGGACTCCAATTCCAAACTGTAAAACTGCCTGGTGCAGAGTAACTGACACAAGTGAGCACCTTACTGTGACTTATCACTGACACAAAATTGTTCTGAACTGCTGGACAACTGTCTGACTGGTTCTTGGGCTGTACTGTGCTTGCAAAATGCTCCTGGATTCAATGTCAACAGTTGCAATTACTTTCTGTGAGACTAAGCTCAAAGCTCTTAACCCAAATCCATACTAGATTGCTTTACAGCCCTTCCAGGGGCCAGAAAACTTATACTATTCTACTACTGACTTATTTATAGTGTTTCTTTCTATCCTGGACTAGTTTCCACATGGCCAGCCAAAGTCTTCTGCATTTGTGAGCTCATATGCAGCTGTCCAGGATACTCTCATATGGTTATGAGCTCATATGCAGGTCCTGGACAATCAATTGCTGATCAGGATACACAAGACCAGTCCTGGACACTAAATATAGTCCTGAACCATCGATACATTCAATTCCCCAAGCCTAGAATGTTCCTGCTCAAGCATGACACTCCTGAAATCGGGAGCAGGACTGGCCAGGTGCACTTAGAGGCTTCCAGGATACTTTTCTAAGTCCTGGATTTGGTTTCTTACAATTATAGGCCCAACTAATGCATGGATTAGCTATCCTACTGTTATGGAATATGTTTCTAAGGTCAATTTTCTAAGGGTAACAATTCCAGGTGTATCAATGTTAATGAGATAAACCTGAGAAGAGCAGGTGTTGTTCTTAGCAATCAGAAAGGCCCTGGAGTGCATTCATGCATATTTGTTACTAGACTTGATGACTTGCTCTAGAGAAACCTTGAAGATACTAAACATGGATTAATAATGTGGAGTCACCATGTATATAAGTCCATAGACTTGAGAATTAGTGAGCTTGGTATGCCACTTAGTGAGCTCACTATGGAAACTGTCTCCAATGAGGAGAACTAGACTCAGAGACAAGGATAACTGTGGCAGTAGCAGGCTAGGCCCACAGGGATTTCCTTCTATTACTTTCTATAACACATTTGTATTGTTCTGGACCAAGTAGTAGTATAAATAGTGGGCACTGTAGATAGAGTAGAACAAGTTTTGAACCCCTGAGTTGCATGTTAGCATTGAAAGTGAGCATAAGCAGTGAAGGATCAATTTGTAGCTTCAAGTATTGTCTACTAGCTTAGCAAGCTCACCAGAGGAAAACAGAGATAATCTCACACTTAACTTGTGTGCTCAAAAGACAAGAGAGATATTGAGTCAGTGATGCTGATTTGATTGTTTGAGCACTTGAGGAGTTTGAATGTGTTGAGAGCTCAGAAAGAGAGTTGTTGGTTTCTGTTTCATCTGTCTGTTTTCAGTTCTGTCTGTTTTCTGGGCTTTGGAGCCACCTCTGTTTTTGTCAGTTCAATTTCTGTTATCTGTTTGTTTTTGAAGAAGGGTCATGCCAGTTGTCATTTGTGCAAGTCAGTTTGATAACCCTACATATGGACATGTAGTGAGCTCACTAGATCAGTGTCTAGCTGGGTGGTTTCCAAAGTGAAGCTCAGTACAAAGTCACCTTGTGTTGGAACAAGTCTGTCTGTCTGGACTGTCCATGCACTTTCAGAGTGACTTGTATCTATCTGTTTGCCTTGCCAAGCAGGTCATGCCTTGAAGTGGTTCTTTTTGTTCAAAATTACCTAGACTTAGGACTTTATTTTGAAGAGAGCTCACTATGTCTAACAAACATCAGTGGAAGCCAGTATTGAAATCAAAAGATAACACAAATGATTGAGATAATCACTCAAGGAGTACAATGCAGAGGAGAAGATTACACTTGTGAGGGTAGTTGTTGATATTATTAGTGATTCTGCTAGAAGGGCTGAATGAAATAGTCAGTACATTATAGCACAACTACATGTTCTGCTAGAACACAGTATTAGTCCATGCATCCATTGTGAAATGCCTCTTTAAACCTTGGACTCCATGAGACATGTGAAGAGCAGTATAAGATTGCCCAAATCCTCAACTCTAGAACTCCATTATCAAACCATGTCCAACTGCATTGTGTTTAATGAAGCCCCTGGGTTATAAAAGTACTGATGAAGAATTTGCATGTATCTCTGTTACTAAATTCTCTGTGAATGAATACATTGAAGATTTCCATCATTGCTACTCAGATAAATCAGATTCTACCTTACTAGCAAGAAGGGGGCCAAACAGGGGCCTCACCCTTCTAGATGCCTTGACCTGTTCAAGAACATATCAGAGCAATTCTTATCAATTTCAAATTCAATTCTCAAAAACTATTGTAAATTCAATAGGGGATTAATCGGCAAGGATCTGTTAGCCTCATAAGCAGTCTACCACTATTCATGTAGCTTCCTGGCCCAAGTAGTTTTCATGATTTAAGGATGGCTAAATGTCCTTGAATGCACCATTATAAAATATAAGACAGATATGAAATATTAAGGAGCTCTTCAGGGCACTGTAACAATCATGCCATGGACTCCATGGACATTGACTTCAAGACCAATCACATACTCCAACCAGACTCCACAGACTCTGCTCTCCATTCTTCCTTATCAAATTCCTTTTGTATTTCAACTACTAATTTCATATAATTCATTTATCATATCTAGACTCCATTACAGTAGCAAATAGGTGTTATATCAGAGTCCACAGGTTTCCTCAACTCCTCTAGATACAGACTATTCCAGACTCCATTACCTAGACCCCAATTCCATGGACTCTGCTCTAGTATATAAACTGTAGCTCTAGTAGTACATAGCTCAGTTTGAATATCATCTTGGTTCAGCCCAATACTCTCTCTCTCAGCCTTCAAGCCTAATCCTCTAACCTCTACCATATTCCATGGACTCTGACTATTCTGTGGGATTAATCTTTGATCCTAGTCATATCAACTCCATGGA
This sequence comes from Armillaria sp. CMW 4456, assembly GCA_028551335.1. NCBI lineage: Eukaryota > Fungi > Basidiomycota > Agaricomycetes > Agaricales > Physalacriaceae > Armillaria > Armillaria sp. CMW 4456. The sequence continues at coordinate 3,717 of JANDKJ010000673.1, read as the reverse complement.
CTCCATCCACAATCCAATCTAGCCCTTGACCCAAGGGTGACATTGCTAATAGCTTCACCAAGGGCACATGCACTCTGCAGACTCTGCTATGTGCATTCCATCTTATCTTCTATTGGCACGATCCTAACAGTATATTCAAACTCAACCCCTTGAGTCGAATTTAGTAGACATGTCAACTACAATCCTTGAACAAGCTGAAACCTCCACCTTGGACAAAACCTGTCCATGCTACTCCATGACTGATATCCTGGCCTCTGCCTCCAAACCAGACGAAGATTTGTTTGGTGCAGACTCTGCCCCTTCCCAATGTTCCCATAGGGAAACCTACACCCACAGTGGCTTTACAGCCTGAGAATCTGAATTCAACCCTGAATCCCCCAACCCCCTTTCCAATTCCACTACCCCTGCCAATGGCCATGGTCACGTCTGACACTGTCACCTAACTGTCAAGAAGGCAGACTTTGCCTCCACACTCAAAGGTCAGGATGATGATGACAGTGACAATAGTGATGATGAGCCAGACACTCCCAGCAACCACAATCCACTTTCACAGGGCCGAGATCGCCAACCTGAAGGTGGCCCACCAAATCCAGGTGGCCCTGGAGGACCAGGGCCCTGGTGGACCAGGTGGACCAGGTGGCAATCCTCCCAATCCTCCTAACCCTCCTAACAATCCCAACAATGAGGCCCAGCTTCTTGCTGACTTCATGAATTTAATCCATGGGTTAACCAACCAGTTCAATAATCCCCCACAATGTCCAGTCCATACAAAGGTTAAGGAACCTGACACCTTTGATGGTGCAGACCCATGGAAACTAAAGGCCTTCATTGTCTCCCTCCAGTTGAACTTTAATGACTGACCGGAAGCTTTCCAGGCAGATGCTGCTAAAGTCAACTATGCCATTTCCTACCTGTCCAGAGTCACCCTTGACTGGTTTGAACCAGACATCCTCCAACCCAACCATCTCAATCCCCCAGCCTGGACCCATTCCTATGCTGCATTCCTTGCAGAACTCCAGAATAATTTTGGCCCATTTGATGCTGTCAGAGATGCTGAAGATGAACTGGAAAATCTTTGCATGTGAGACAGTGACTGGATTATGAAGTATATAGTCCGTTTCAACCAGCATGCTGCCATCATTGGCTATGGCAACAACTTCCTCCATTATGCCTTTTATCATGGACTTTGTCCATGGATTAAGGATGATATGGCTCATCACAGTAAGCCTAACAATCTGCAAGACATGTGTACTCTGGACCAGGAGCTGGATGCCCACTACTGGACTTGGAAAGCTGAGATTTCCTGGTAAAACCATGATAGGCCCTCTAATTCCTCCTCTTCTTCCTCCTCTAAATCCAAGAATTCCCAATCTGGCAACTCCTCCATGGCCCCAAAGCCATCCAACTCAGGTCATCTTCATCCTCCTCCAATTCCTCAGGCACCTCCAAGAAGCCCTATGCTGACAAGGTAGGCAAGGATGGCAAGCTCACACCTGAGGAAAACAAACATCACCACAAGAATGACCTGTGTATATTCTGTGATAACAAGCACAAGACCAAAAACTGCAACAAGTGAAAAGCCACAGCCACAATCTGTGGCCATGCAGCTGAAGTTGCTGAAACCACTGCCTCTATTGAACTGACTCCTGTTGAGTCAGAAAAATAGAGAGCAACCCTGTTTCCTCTGTGCAAGGGCAGGGTTGCATTGACTGTCATTGCACCATGGAGATCATCACCCTCAATGCTGCCACTCTTTCCAACCATTCCTTCACTGTATCCCTATCCTCCAAAGTCAATTCTGGATCAGAATCCAATGGATCTTCTATTTCCACTATCTTACGCTTTCTTGCTCTTATTGACTCAGGTTCAAGCCACTGCTTCATCAACTCCAAATATGTTGAGGACCATAATCTCTCCACCACTTCCATCCCTCCTGTACAACTTCAGCTCCTTGACAGCTCCTCTGGATCTCACATTTCCCAATCCATTACTCTCCCTGTCTGGTTTCCAATGGGAGATGTCTTACCCATTGACTTCTATGTCACTCATCTAGATTCATCCTGTAACCTTGTCCTGGGATACAACTGGCTCTCCCACTTCAATCCATTGATTGACTGGGCAGAGAACAGTATCACTTTCTGCCCAAAGCTATTTGGTGTTTCTCATTCCCCCAATGCTTCCATAGCTGCTGACACAGCAGTGCCAGCTCACCTGGACCCTTCAGGTCCACTCCCATCCAGTCTCACTCTGAGATCCTGATGGACTCTGCCATCTTTCAAACCCATTTATTCCTATCCCTCCATTCCATTATTCTCTGCTTCAGTCTCACCCAAGATATCTATTATTTCTGCAGCTGCTTTTGTCCAAGCTTGCACAGAAGAAGGTGCACAACAGTACACCCTTCAACCCTCTCTGCCAAGTATTAGTGGCCAGGCTGTCTCCACTGGCCCTGTGGATTTATCTGATGTCCCACCAGAGTATCATGAGTTTGCTGATGTGTTCAGTGATTCCCTCTCCAAGAAACTCCCCAAGCATCGCCCATTTGACCTCAAAATCAATATTGAGGAAGGCACTTCACCCCCACTTGGACCCATCTATTCCCTCTCAGAATCTGAACTCAAAGCCCTACATGAGTTTATTGACGATAATATCCATAATGGCTTCATCACTCCCTCACATTCCCCCCATGGAGCTCCAGTTCTCTTTGTCAAGAAGAAATCTGGTGAACTCAGGCTCTGTGTAGATTTCCACAGCTTGAACAAAATAACCAAAAAAGACCATTATCCACTTCCTTTAATCTCTGATCTTCTTGACTCCATGTGCTCTGCACACCTGTACACTAAACTCGACCTCCACCATGCCTACCACCTAGTCTGCATAGCTGAAGGAGATGAATGGAAAACTGCATTCCAGACACATTATGGATCCTTTGAATGGCATGTCATGCCATTCAGACTCACCAATGCCCCAGCAGCCTTCCAGCACTTCATCAATGAAATCTTCTCTGACATGCTTGATATATCTGTTGTCATCTACCTTGATGACATCCTCATCTACTCCAATAACCCTGCAGAACACCATGAACATGTACATGAGGTCCTATGCAGACTACGAGCTAATTCACTCTACTGCAAAGGATCCAAATGCAAGTTTCACTGGGATTCTGTGGAATATTTAGGCTACATCCTCTCTCCTGAAGGCTTATGCATGGCTGAAGACAAAGTTAAAGCCATTATTGACTGGCTGGTACCATGGAAGGTTAAAGATATCCAATCATTTCTTGGTTTTGCTAATTTTTACTGTCATTTTATCCATGAATATAGTGAAATTGTCTTACCTCTAACTCGTCTCACCTGCAAGGGTATTCCATGGAAATTCGATGATGACTGCCTGGCTGCATTTAATGAGCTGAAGCAGGCTCACTCATGCTCCTATCCTTATCCACTGGATTCCCAACTGCCAACTGGTGCAAAGAAACTGATGCATTGTTAGAAGTCACATGAAGATTGGGTCTAACACTATTCTTATCTATCTACCTAGAGAATAGTAATATCCACCCCATTTCCTTCCTGTCCCATAGTCTCCACAGAGCTGAAACTCAATTACGATACCCATGATAAAGAGCTTCTAGCCATTTTTGAAGCCTTTAAATACTGGTGTCACTACCTCAAAGGCTCTATGGAATCCATTAATGTCATCACAGACTACAAGAACCTT
>JANDKJ010000672.1:0-85963 GCA_028551335.1 Armillaria sp. CMW 4456 | reverse complement strand
GAAATTTGAAATAACTGCATCTGATTGTAGATCAATATAGGTATATACACTGGGATTTTTGCAATCACATTGAGGAATATCTGTAAGGGAAGCCTCATATCTAATATGTTATCCGAGCTGATTTGAATAATGCAGTTATGACCAAGTCTCTATCAATTGGAAAAGCTACAGTCATTGTTACAATTCTTCTTTATGTTTTTACAACTATAAACCTTGGTATCGATATCTCATGGAACTCCTTGCTATTTGTCAACAATGCTCAGAGCATTATGACAAAATATCTTTTTGGTATTACACCAAGCAATGAACTTGCATGGGAAGATGCAATAGCTGGAATTTGTACTATTCTTGCAGATGGTGCTATGGTATGCAGTATGACTTTATTGGAATTTTCACTCCAACTTCTGATAATCTTTAAACTGACTGAACTGCAGATTTGGCGGTGTTGGATTGTATGGGGACAGCACTGGCTGTCTATTCTCCTTCCTATTCTTTCACTTATTACTGCAACAGGTATGATTATTATATGCTTTATCTATTTATCATGTTTGATTTCTTTATGCAGTCTTCAAAATCATGATTGCTTATCAGGACTCCACTTCTTTAGAATACACAAATTTCTATTTTTTGATTTACTCATCCTCTAATCTTGTTACAACATTATGGTGCACCCTTCTTATCATTTACCAAATTGTCACTGTTGCTCAAGCAGGAGTGGGAGGATTGAGAGCTTACTATAATGTCATTGCAGTCCTCATTGAGTCATATGCTCTTTATTCTATTACTTTAATAGTATATATAGGCTTAAATTCTCGTAATGACCTGACATACAGTTATATTGAACCATTTACAGCAATTGCAAGGGTAAGATCCTATCAGCAATGTCTATCTTCATATCTAACAGATGTTATGTAGGGAATTGCACCAACACTCCTTGTAGGACGTGTTGCAGCAGGCCATTCTCACTCAGATTATTCCTGGAAAGGAAGCACAGCATCAGGCTCTATCCACTTTGCCACTAATTCTGTGGATCAGGACTCCCAACTGGATTCCATGACAAGCAATGACCTGGAAGCACAAGCTGGAATATTGGAGGGAGATGAGGAATATAGACATCAAACCAGGACATACTCTGAGGAGAATACCAGCATCCAGAGTACAGAACATGGGATTGACATTGAGGCACTGCTGGAGATGCCAGAAGATGGTCATGCTTACAACCCTCATGATCTCAATACATATTCTAGGCTGCAGGATGATGCTCTTCATGAAATACTTGTTGTGGCTAGAGATTGACATCATTTTACATATGTTTTCACCAACCACAGAATTTTCACTGCCTGCTTCTTTACTTTTGCTTTAATCACCTGTTGTCCATATTATTTAGTAGCTTTACATATCCTTAGAATTATTAGAGGAACTGGTTTTCCTAGTTTTTATTTACTTTTTAGACACATTTTTAAGAAGAAATAAAATTAACTTATGTAGAACCTGGTTACTTCAGTGAATTAAATTCACAATTTCCATTGGCATACTCAAGATATGCTCTGTTAGGATGTACTTGATATCATCAATAGGGCATAAACACATCCTGCCTAGTCCTTAAACTTATGCAAAACTTATGTCAAATGAGTGCACTTCAACACCCTTGACAGTTTCAACCTGAGTCTGTGGCTCTGTTCTTCACAGTCATCACTCAAAAAAATCCTATCCCTTAAACAAAGATTCTTATTGCATCTTTGTTATCAGACTCTGTATGCATTTGCATGTTCTCACATATTTGCCTTTCCCTGACAGTCTTTCTATGATGTCCTAGGAGGCAGGCCATCCATCCTGTATTACACAAACAACACTATCATCTTTACCTACAGAGTTGTGCAGCATCCTTTTACAGTTTGAGCATGATACAGTTGCACACAATGCTTTCAAACAGCATCATATACAATCATGTTTGAAACAGAGGCAAATATGAAGAAAAATGGGATTACTCAGATGCAACAAACTATAATGTTTTGTTACTGGGACATGATACCTTGTATACCTTAATACATCTGTGACCAAAATATTCTGACCCTTCTAGAAATCTGCATGCCTCTGAGTGAAAGTTTATTCTCCAACTCAGAACTGTCCAATCCTAAAACTTGATTGGGAGTGTTGCAGGACTCCTGCAGGGGGTAATTAATCTCTCTAGTCATTGCAAAGAGACCAAAAGCCATGTCTCTATCTAAGAACAAATACAAATAAGACCTGAGCATGCTTGGACTGACAAAACACCACTCACTTTGTGCATATAGTCTTCTATTGGCTGTTCAAACTGCTTCTTGCCACTAGAAATACTGCTGGGAACAGAAGTGGCTTGAGAGGTTTGAACATTGCATCATAATACAATTGGAATCACTCTTGACCCCTAGCTATCTGGGAGTTTGGGTAGACCACATGTAGCACCCCAATCACTTGTAGAAGGAGATGGCTGTGCAATGCTCCCAAGGTCTCCTGCCTTTATCATCATGATAAACTTGAAAAAGATGATGTCTACTTCTTGGTCATTTGGTATATCAAGTTGGATTGGTTCCATGCCACCACTTCCAAAGCTGAGAGTAAGTATCGAATGTGGTGGAGAGCAGGTGTCTCCTGCACTCTTCATTTCACCATTGCCCAGCCAGGGAGAGTCTGGAGAATACCACTCCTCTGTATGACAAAAAGGTCAATGGTTAGCATGAGCACATGCAATGTTAAACATACCTATTTTCCAGGTAGAAGCCTTAAAGTAAAATAGATACACATATAGGGCAAATGCAGATGTATTATGGAGCATGAATCCATCACATTTCCCAAGCCCTTGTGATGAACTTGAAGGGTCCATGATGACAAATTTGAGAGGCTTCTTTTAACCATTGCTGACAGGTAAAATGCTGCTGCCAGTAGTTGATAGTAAATCACCCTCATCAGTCTCCAATTTGTACATTTCAATGGAGATATAATTGGAAATGGGAAGTGAGCCTGACCTGGTAAGATGTGAGTAGAACTTGCTGTAGTGATCAATGACTCTGCAGACTCCAGCAATATTGCTGACTTTTACATCAGATGAGTTTGATGATAACCACAAGGGAAATCCTATGTTTGTGCTAATAGTGGTGTTTTTATCACCCTGATCAAAGTAAACAGTGTTGTCTTGAACAGTCAAGCAGAGATCTGCCTCATACTTGGTTTTGGTAGCAACAACTGAGACCATGAGCCTGGGTTTGCAGTCCTCCTCTACAATGCTATTGAGGAGGCCTGATTTGTTGCAGTAGATTGAGAGATTAGATCCATATGCTTTAACCAAATGTGCATACCAGACAGAATGGTTGTTATACATAGTTGAAAGAATCTTGTCAGGAAGATTGAGGTAAGAACAAAACATTTCCTCCCTTTCCACAACAGTGGTTGCTAGTGGAGAATGTCATGAATCATATAGATCTGTTGCATAGATTTCAAATGTAGAACCAAGAGTGATGCCCAGAAGGGACCTGGCAAATAGAATGAGGTGGTTTTTTTTCACAATGACAAAGGATCACCAAACTATCCACAGGACTCCCCCACAAATCAAATATATATTGACAGATATGTTTTCCATCAAAATGGGGTGTCTAGCTATATTATACATATTATTCAGTGTTGGATAATGCTAGCTAGATCTGAGTCACTTACATGACTGGCATATCAAGATGATGCAACAATGAGGCATATGTTAGAATGCCCACCAAAGGCTTGTTTCTCATGCAGCTGAGTAGAGCATCCATAAAGATGCCATTTTTGCCTACCTTGGAAGCAACTTGGCTACAACTGTATGCTGCCAAAAGCATGTGAGAGTCCCAAAGCAAGGGGCCTGAAAGGCCTGATTCCCTGGAATAGATGTCTTTGTCAACAGAGGGAGAGATATTTTGGATGTCTCAGAAGGTATATGCTTGCACTTTGACTTTTCAACCATCTTTGAGATCAATAGAGCCTCCTACACCTCTCCCCCAATTGATTCCAGTGGCATGGCAACAGTCAAGAATCACAGTCTGAAGGGAAGTCAGCACTGTGCAAAGTATGCAGGGAGATAGACAACACACAATATTGTCACATTTAGCTATTGATAGATCTAGAAGAAGTTGGCTAACCATTTGATCTGGAATTCCCTCTATGCCATTGTTATTGTCATCTAGTGATCCCATGTCATAGGGACATAACAACTTGATTCTATTGTCAGGGGCTTCCCAGTCCATCCATTTGGATGGCTTCCAAGCTACAGCCCCATGCCCTGTATAGTATATAATGATGGCAGCTATGTTTTTGACAATTTTTGGATTGGATTCATGACTCCTGAATCCATTAATGATAGCTGACCTTGTTGCATCTTTGTTGCAAAGGTTAATTATGTTCTCTTCCAGTGTTCCCAGGTCAATGGACAGATAGTCACAGAATTTGTTAGTATTGTTGACAGCACCATGTAAGTGTTCCAATTGAAAGGCCTCCAATTTGTATTTGTTGATGCCAATAGTTAATGCAAATGTTTGTTGGCCTTGCCTATATAATATTGATGGTGAATTAGCATAAAATCTCAAAAGTGAGAAGCTCATGATGCAGGCATGTCAGTTCTACATGGTTCAAATGACTTGTATCAGTCGACATAAACTTGAAGTCCAGAAAATTGAATTCTCATGGTGGAACTTCCCTAAAGGGTTCTTTGATTGTGGGAGTACTTGTCACATCCAAGATTGAGCCTTTTGGAAGGGTAACAAGAGGAAATTTGTAATCATTGTCTGAGTTTGAAGGGGAGGACTGAGTACTCATTGTGTGCAATGGCTCAGATACAATTGGCAGAGGTATGACATGACCTGGGTTAGGACCATGGTCTGAGCTTGGATGAGAGGAACAAGTAGTATTTTCTATTTTCAGATACAATGTAGCACTGCAACAAATGAAGTGCAGATGGGGGGCATTGGGAAATGGTGAATGTGATGCAGCTGCTGGAGAGTATAAATATGAGTATGCATATAAATTGTTGAATCCACAAGTGGTAATGTTGACACAATTACATTCTGCAACAGTCAACTTGAAATGATTGTCCTAGGTGATGATGAGGTGGTCAGATGCTTTAGTGAGCTCAGAACATAAACTGGGAATTGTTGTTGGATACTTCTGGAATATCACAGTGCAACAAGAACCAAAATGGAATAGTGGTGTCTCAGCTTTATGTTGGTATTACAGAACAACTAGTTTTGTTTGTAAGTCACTTCTTGGGGTGTTGTGTGTGTGTTTGTGTGAGTTTTTCTGAGCATGTCCATACTTGTAACAATTCAACCAATGAACACAGTGTCATATTTAGGGTTATGGGACTGATCAAGCTGTCCTATGTTGACTGGCTTGCCATCTGGTGGGGGACTTCTCTCTAGTCTTGTTAGACCCAGACTTCATGTGACTCTAACAACAACAAACAACCAGTTACTTCGCATTCGAGTAATCCCGGTGAGTTGTCTGTTAGCGCGAGGGTTGGGCTAAGTCCTTAGTCCTAGGCGAGCGAGTGGTTGAGTGTCAAGCGTAAGTTGGTATTTTATAACTTAGCTCAAAGCTGGTCTTTACCAGTGCGAGCGTCCTACTTAAATACACGATTTGTATGTTACTGTTGTCCATAGTATGGTGCCGGTGTTTACTCTGCGAGAAGCAGCCAGTGGGAATGAGCGAACGATAGCGAATGGTAAGTACAAACGAAGAGTCTGAATAGGGTGGGTGACGAGCGAGAAGAGAGGTCAGGCGAGATGAGCAAGTGGAGTTAAGTGCCGATTTGCAGATAGGGCTTTTGGTCGAGGGTGGTAACATGATACTGACTGTGGTTAGGGTTGGAATAGGGGTAAAAATCGTAACATTACCCCCTTGTTAAGGCAGTCGTCCCGACTGCCATTACCCTTATCCCTTGGTTACGATTTAGGAAGTCGTCAATGGCTTCCTGTGCGTGATCAAGTAGGTCTTCCCTGACCCATTGGTTTTCTTCGTCCCCATATCCTTTCCATTTGACTAGAAAGTCGGTAACGGTCCATGAGGGTTGGTTTTTCTTCCCTCGTACTCGTCGGGTGCAGCTGTTGATAATCGCTTCTACTTCGTATTCTTCTTCGTCGCTAATGATGTCTGGTGGTGGTGGTGGTTGTTTGGTCTGGGATGGAAATGATGGTGGCATGTATGGTGTTAGGAGTACCTCATTGAAGACTGGGTGGATCTGCCAAGTTACTAGGAGTTTCAGTTTGTATGCTGACGCTCCAACCTTGGCGAGTATCTGGAATGGTCCAACTCGTTTGTCATCCAGTTTTTTCTTGGGTTGTGGGAGGTGGAGGTTTGTCGCGTCTAGCCATACCTTATCCCCCATGCAGTACGCTACCGCTTCTCGTTTTCGGGTGTCGTACTGTTTCTTCATCCTTTCTGCGGCCTTTTCTAGTGTGGCTTTGGTTTCAGTGTGTATTTTCATCATGGTTGCTGCGAAGTTGTTTGTGGCGGGGTTTCTTCGGGGTCGATGGGTGTTGGTGATGGTGATTTGGGGATGTGTTCCGTAGTTTACGAAGAAGGGTGTCTTGCCGGTTGTCGAGTGGATGTGGTTGTTATGTTGGAAGGCTGCGAGTGCCAACCATTCAGGCCAGTCATCTTGTCGGTGGTTGACGAATAGTCGTAAATATTTTTCCACTTCTTGGTTGACACGTTCTGTCTGCCCATTGGTCTGTGGGTGGTAGGCTGTCGACGGGTTTCCGTGGATGTTGAGGAGGTGGTAGAGGTCGGTGATGAAGTTTGAGACGAACTGGGGTCCCTGGTCACTAATGATTTTTTGTGGCATGCCATGGTGGGCATATACATGGTCTCGGAGTATCCTGGCCCATCCCTCCAATGTTAATGTAGTGGCGCATGCGACCAGGATGATTTCTTTCGAGAAGCGGTCGACGATGATTATGATTGCATCCTTCCCGCCCGACTCCGGTAAGCCTGTTATCATGTCGACGCTGATATGTGTCCATGGGGCCTCTGGTATTTCGTTCGGGTGTAGGGGCATCAGTCTGGCTCGTGTAATTGACTTGGTGCATTGACAGACTTTGCATCCCTTGACGTATTTCTCGACATCGCCCCCGAGTTTTGGCCACCAGTAGTTTCGTTGGATGAGCTCCTTGGTCTTGGCAATCCCGGGGTGACCGGCGGTAATGTGGTTGTGGTGGTAGGAGATTAGTTCGCCTAGGAGGGTGGTATCTTTGGGTACGTAGATTCTTCCATCGTATTTGAGCAGGCCGTTTCACTCTACAATCCCCCTTTCATGGGATAAGGATTCCGCGATCCTGGTGTCCCATGTTGTCCTGTTCTTCGTTGCTTCCCGTATTCTTCTTTCGACTTCTCCTTTGCTTGGCATTTCGAGTTGGCAGGAGAATAACGCTTCGGGAAGGATGACCGTTTCTTGGTTGTCGTCGATTCCCTGGTCGTGGTTGGCGCGTCGGCTGAGGAGGTCTGCCTTGCGGTTCGCCGTTCCCGGCTTATGATGCAGCATGAAGTGGTACTTGCCGAGTTCGGTGACCCATCGGGCTTGTCGTCGATTGAGCTTCTGCGGTTGGCAGAAGTATTGGAGGTTCTGGTGATCCGACCAGATCTCGAATGTTTGCGCGGTGCCCATGAGGTAGTGTCTCCACTCTGCGAGGGCTAGCATAATGGCAAGGAGTTCCTTGTCATAAATTTCGTAGTTTCGTTCGGTGACAGACAGCGCCTTTGAGAGGAAGGCGACTGGTCTCCACGTCGCCCCTTGTTGTTGCAATAGTACCGCCCCTATTGCTCCGTCGCTAGAGTCTGCTTCGATCCGAAATCTTCCTTTGTCGGTGGGTATGGCTAGGATGACGTCTTGGGCCAGTCGTCTTTTCAACTCCTCGAATGCTTGCTGTTGTGCCGCCCCCCATATCCATGGTTCCTTCCCTGTTAGTTTTGTCATTGGTCGCACTATTCTGCTATAGTCTTTGACGAATTGCCGGTAGAAGTTGGTGAACCCGAGAAATGATTGGAGTTCCTTCTTCTTCGTCGGCATCGGCCACTCCGTTACCCCTCGCGTCTTTATCTTGTCCATTCATATGGAGCCTTCACTCACAATCACCCCCAGGTATTCCGTTTCTAGGGTCTCAAACTCGCACTTCTCGGCCTTGAGATATAGTTTATGTTGTCGGAGCATCGCTAGGACTCGGCGCACGAGTCGTCGGTGTTCGGCTCGGTCCTTGGACATGATCAAGATGTCGTCGAGGTAGATGGTTACCTTTCCCATGGCGATGAGATCCTTGAAGATGTCGTTCATCATCCATTGGAAGGTTGCCGGCGAGTTGGTCAGGCCAAAAAACATTACTGTTGGTTTGAACAGCCCTCAATTCGTGCGAAAGGCCGCCTTCCACTCGTCCCCCTCCTTAATCCGTACGTTGTTATATCCCCACCGCACGTTGAGCTTGGTAAAGTATTTGGCCCCTTTCAGCTTGTCCATGAGCTCTGAGATGAGCGGTAGCGGATATCGGTTTTTAATCGTCATCTCATTGAGCTTGCGGTAGTCCTGGACTGGCCGTAGCCTCCCATCCTTCTTTTTGATGAAGAAGAAGGGGGAGGCCATCGGGGACTTGCTGGGGCGGATCCTCCCGGTGCGGAGGTTCTCATCCAGGAAGTCATCTAGTTCCGTTTGCTCTTTCGGGGAGAGGGGGTATATCTTGCAGTCGAGGGTGGACTTAGCGTTGGGGATAAGTTCGATGGCATGGTCCCAGGGTTTGTGGGTTGGTAATTCGTCAAAGCTGTCCTTCGAGAACAGGTCGCAGAAGTCTTGACACCATTCGGGGACGAGCTCCTCAAAGGTCTGCTCTGGTCTCGACTTGTGGGCCTTCGCTGCCAAGTCATTGGCAACGTGGGCCCGCAGCTGTATTTCCTCGTCCATTTCTACTGCCAGGATCGTGTCTCCTTCCTCTAACTCCTTGTCCCAATGATCTTCATCAGCATCCGGTAGTGTGAGGATCAGGCGATTACAGCAGCACCGGCCAAACGTGATGTGTCCGGCACCCCAGTCGATCAGGGGGTTGTGTCGCTTCAGCCAGTCGTGGCCAAGGAATAAGTCCTTGTCCCCCAAGTCGGTCATGGCCAAGTCAATGTGCTCGGTGTGGTCGCCGATTCTTAGGCGGAGTTCCATGTACGCAGTGATTTCTCCGGCATGATTTCGGGTTCCGTCAGCATTGAAGACGGGGATTGGGTGGGCGGTGGGTTGGGTGATTAGTTGGTGTCGGTCAACGAAAGCTCAGTTGATCGAGCTTCCGGTGCAGCCACTGTCTACGAGGGCAGTGGCCTGCAATGTCTGTGGTCTTTCCAGTGTTTCCAATTGCACAGGGGTGATGAGGTCCTTGCCTCGGGACCGGGTGGCATGTATATATCGTCGTGGCCCCTTTAGTTCTTCCAACCACTCAAGCGTGGCAGATCGATTCGACTTCCGGAGTTGCTGGACTAGGTCATTGGTCACCTCCCGCTGGCGAGTCTTGTGGATCCATTGGAGGAGGGTGCCCTTGGCTGCTGGGAGCGAGGCATAAAGGCTTCGCCAGGTCCACTCAGTGCTCCAAGGTTTGAGCCACTCTGTTGGGTCGTGCAGGTACTCGGGGGAGGCTTCCGGCTCAGGTGGGTGGTCGTTGCTCACAAGTCCTATGAGATTCCCGGTGTGTCGGTCCCAGGACTCCATGGTCCAGTGACCATTCTGGTTGACGTGATAGGGGAAGTGTGGCGATGGGATCTGTACTTTCGAGATAGAAGGTGGTGTCGTATGGGGCATGCAGGCCCCCGTTCGGCCCCCTTCGCTAGCCGTGGTAGCGGTCTTGTTCTTGCCGGCTGGGACATTTGTGACCGGTGGGGAGGGCTCCCATGCTAGCTCTTCTGCCGAGGTCAGGGTCACTTCAGCCACGCCCTCGAAGGCTGCTGGCCCTGCCTCTGCTGAGGGTGCTTGTACGGTCTTCGTGATGGTCATGGTGCGCCCCTTCAGCTTCAGCCATGGTTGTTCCTTCTGTGATTCTTTTGAGTTCTTCGTCGTTAGGTCAGGTATATTCGAATGCACGGGGACTACAGGCGTATCGTAAGTACTATTACAAGTAGGCGACAACGTACTAGAACTAATTTCATCCATGGCCGATCGAGCGGAATTGCTTGCTCGTCAGCCTAATCTTTTACCTCCTCAATACCACTGGTCGAGGGTGCCTTCTCCTCGGCCACGGAATATTCGTTCTCAAGTCGTTCGATAGCGGCTTGGATCTGCGCCTTGGAGCGCGGTGGTCGGCTGAATGGTTTCTTTGGCTTCAGGCATTCCCGTGCGAAGTGCCCTTTCTCGTTGCAATTGTAGCAGAGTCCGGCGTTACAGGCCTTGACTTGGTCTACGTCCATCGGTTGCCCTCGCCCGCCATAGGTCGTGCCCGTCCCAGTCCGCTTGTCGGTGGTTGCGGGTGTTGTTGCCGGGGCGTTCCCGGTCGTAGACAGGGCGGCTTTGGCAGGTCGGGTTATCATGTTGTTGACGACTTTGGATCGCTGTCGGGATTCGTCTCCTTCGATGATGCGCTTCTTCCAATCGAAGTATCCGTCGGGTATCAGGATCCCCATGTCGGTGATCCTGTTTCGTACTGACTTTGGCACTCCCATCTTGAGTGCCATCGTCATCTGTCCTCGTTCTCCTACGTCATGGATTAGCTCGGCTTTCCTTCCGAGATCTTCCAGCTTCAGGAAGTATTCTACCGCCGTTTCGACACCGACGTTCCATCTGAGCTCCGTCATCGCCTTGTGGTGCTTTTCTATGACGGCGGGGTCTCCGAACTGCTTTCTTTGCAGGGCGGCCTTGAAGTCGAGCCAGTGGGGAAATCGGTGGTGGAGGCGGGAGCGGGAGTATAGTTGTTCCTGGATGCTGACCCACCAGTTCTTGGCACGGCCGGTCATGTGGGAGACAGCGAAGATGATCTTTCCTCCGTCGGAGAAGAAGCCGGCAAAGGTTTGGTAGTAGAGTTCGCAGTCATTGATGAAGCGTCGGAGGTCATCGGATTCGCCTTTGAAGGGGTCGGGTTCCTTGACAAGGGTGGGTTTGACGTTTAGTCGTAGGTCGCCGGCCACCATCTCGGGGGCCGGGTTGTCGTTTGGCCAGTCGGGTGGTCCCCCAGGGGGTCCTGGGAGGGAGGCTAGTTCGTCTCGGGCTGATGGGTGGGGGGATCCTCCAGGGGTGTCGCCCGGGACCCATCCTGGTGCGGCTCGGGTTTTGGTGGCTTTGGCGAGGGCGATGCGTAGTTCTTCTCGGCCTTCCTGACGTTGGCCTGGTTGATCTGGTCCTGTTCCCATTCCCCGATAGATCCTTTGGACGGCTTCTTGCTTGGCGTCTTCGGGTCTACTCGGGCCTGGGCTGGGGGCTGGGTCTGTGATGGTCCTGCGGCCACGGAGTCTGCCGCGGCAGTGAGGGTGATCTGGAAGGGGATTTCCTCGTTCGTGTTTACTGCAGCGGCGGCTCGTTCCTTGGCTCGATTGATTAGGTTTCGGGTCCTAATCTCCTGGTCTCGGAACGTGATTCGCATTGCCCAATCGGCTGGGAATTGTTGTACTTTCTCAGGCGCTGGTATTCGGCTACGGTAATATCAAGATAAGCTCCCCACGTTTCTTCTGCTGTTTTAGGTATAGGTAAGTCTGCTACTGTTACTGTGGGAGCATTTTGTATATACAGTTCTACCGTGTCCCACTTGGGTTGTTCCGGCCTATTCGGAGTCGGTGAGGTCGACCCTGGATGAGGGGAACCCGAGGAAGAGCCCCTCAGTGGGGTCCCCCACCCATCGTGGGCTTCCGGGGTCCGAGGTGGGCTCGTCGGTAGGGGGAACGGATCCTCGCCCATTACCGGGGTCAGTGGTAGCGGGATGGGGGCTCGGGGGGATGGCGCTGGTAGAGGCTCGGGGTACGTCGACGATGGAGCGTATGCTGGCATCGTCGTCTGCGATATGATTGGAAAGGGGAGGGTGGTGATCGGCTGGTCGAAGGGGTCAGGGTTGGTAGCCACAAGGGGCTGGGCAGACTCAGCGGGGGTGGCGAAGTGGCGGGACTCGTCAGTGCTGGAGTCGGTTTCCTCGGCCGGCCAGCGGGGTCGGCCTCGGGGCTCGCCGACGCGTATGTTCCTGACGAGGTTCGGCTCACTTGCGATGGTCGTCTGGCCGGGTAAGGGCGATAGCTCGTTGTAGTTGGGGGGGCGGATGGTGTCGGTGGAACGTCGTACGCCGGAGGGTCCTGCTGTGGGCTGCTCGGGTCGCTGGCCCTCACCTCTCGTGCGTATCGCTGTGCGTCGGTATCTCCTGCCATGGGTGGCCAGGGCGGATCGGGCAAGCTCGGCATGGAAGGCGGCGGCTCGGATAATGGCGTCACTTCGAGAATCTCCTGAAGTGGTATCAGGGGAGGATCTGGGAGGGGCTGGTTCGGAGGTGGGCCTGGTGGGTAGCGGTGGATGCTGCTGGTGCGGGAGCGGGCGGGGTAGGGCGTTGCTGCCCGGGGAGCAGGCGAGTCGGATCGAGACGTTGCTTCCACGTCCGGCTCGACTTCTGGGTCCGGAGGGAGGTTCGGTCCTGCTCCTCGGACGTCGGGGCCAAGCCCTGTCCTGCACGGGAAGATGACATAGAAACGATGGAAGAGGCGGATGAAGGGGAGGAAGAAGCTGACGAGGACCAGGTAGTAGTACCAGATGATGAAGGCTAGGGCCAGGAGGCCGATGACGGCGGGGATGGTTAAGAGGGCGAGGTCTGTGTTTTGCGAGGACATACGGTCTTTTCTTTCACGTCGAGCGTGTAAAGAAAAGAGGGTAGGGAAGCTTCGAGCTAATTGTTAGACCCAAACTTCACGTGACTCTAACAACAACAAACAACCGGTTACTTCGCGTTCGAGTATTCCCGGTGAGTCGTCTGTTAGCGCGAGAGCTGGGCTAAGTCCTTAGTCCTTAGCGAGAGGGGAGATTGAGTGTCAAGCGTAAGTTGGTATTTTATAACTTAGCTCGAAGCTGGTTTGTACCAGTGCGAGCGTCCTACTTAAATACATGGTTCGTATGTTACTATTGTACATTGTATGGTACCGGTGTTTGTCCTGCGAGAAGCAACCGGTGGGAGCAGGTGAGCAGGATAACGAATGGTAAGTACAAACGAGAAGCCTGAATAGGGTGGGTAGCGAACGAGAAGAGAGGTCAGGCGAGCGAGCGAGTGGAGTTAAGCGCCGATTCGTGGATAGCACAGGATAGGGGTTGAGCAGGGTGTGATAGCGTGATGATTCTGGGGTTAGGGTCAGAATAGGGGTAAAAATCGTAACAGTTACTCTCTTCATTCTGTTCCCCCACATACACACATTGACTCGTTTACCTCAGTAACTCACCCAGCTTCAACAATACTGATAGCACATGTTTAATAGCGATTTTGTTCACCACAAAGCCAAGCTTGAAGTAGTAAAGCCGAGACACCTCACAATCATCCATCGACTTAAAACCTTGACTCTCGTCATTGTTTTACCTCATTACCGACACTTGCTCAGTGTTAGTAAGTGATAACCATGTGGTACTCACCTCTTCTAGTTTTATAGAAAAGAATTAGCTTTGACATTCACAAGACAAGATTAGTTTTATTAGTTTTCAACTTCACAAGATATTAATGGATCCATTTGGACATCAAGAGCAGACAAATAGTATTGAACAGTTATAGGGCAGCTCTATTGCAAGTGTTGCAAGGATAGGTTTTGAACAGATTTTAGTATTGACAAATTGACAGATATAGGGCAGCTCTATTGTGAGCTTCACAGGAAATAGTATTGACCAGTTATAGGAATCAATTTGACAAGAGATAGGACCAGACAAAGGAAACAAAGTATAGTTTTGACAAAGATTGACAGTTTATAGGTATTAGGATGAAAAGAATTGTCACAGATAAAGCTGAGACATAACCAGATAAAGCCGAGGAGCCCAGAAATAAAGACAAGACCTGCTATTGCACCACTATAGCCACAGAAACATCGACACAGACCTATACTGAGATGATTAGGAGTTCATTTAATACCAACATAATACTGACAGCTGTTTTACACATCCCATCTTCCTTCCCAGCCAGTTTCCCAGTTTTATGACACACACCAGACCAGATAACAGAGACCAAAGGCAACTCAGAGTGTCAGAATCTGTAGTAACTTCTCATGAGACTAGAGAGAAATCCCCCACCAGATGGCAAGCCAGTCAACATAGGACAGCTTGATCAGTCCCATAAACCCTGAATATGACACTGTGTTCATCGGTTGAATTGTTATGAGTATGGATGTGCTCAGAAAAGCTCACAAAAACACACACAACACCCTGAGGAGTGACTTACAAACAAAACTAGTTGTTCTGTAATACCAACATAAAGCTGAGACACCACTATTCCATTTTGGTTCTTCACACTGCAATATTCCAGAAGTATCCAACAACAATTCCCCAGTTTACATTCCAAACTCACTAAAGCATCTGACCACCTCATCACCACACCCAGTTCCTGGATCCTGCCATAACAGAGAAACATCAGAAGGCAATGTTTGACCTCCAATGGGCACAGGAACATGAAACCACCACTGAGTACTTCCAGAAGCTGGAGTCCCTAGCATGAAAGGCAGAGCTTGCAAAGAGACAATGGGGAATGAGGGCAGATGACCATGGTGCTCAAAACCAGTGTCCCTGAGTACTTCCTTAACAAAATCACCAACCTTGGAATCTTTGTACCAGTTGGATATGAAGACTGAAAGAAGCGCATCATTGACTCTGACCAAGAGCAACAGAAGCACAAGGTCATTGCCACCATCATCCATCCTGAGTGCCATGACAAGCCTTATTCCCCCAAGAGCCCCCTGTCCATGAGCCCATCAGCACCAACAATGACACCCTCCTCAGGTGACTGGAGGACTGGGACAGGAATGACTTACAGTGGCCAAGGCCAGCCAATGGACATTGACCACCTCTGTGCCAAGTGAGAAGGCCAATGCTATAATTGCAACAAGAAAGAACATATGGTTAAAGACTACCTGAAACTCTGAAAGTCCTGACCACCCCAAACACATGAACAAATCTGTGCTGCCATCAAACAATTACAACAAGAAGCACAGACCATTGTCGAGGAGAAGACACCCTCAACCAGCCGCATTGAGGAGGTAAAAGATGTGGCTGACAAGTGAGTGATTCCACTTGTTTGGCCATGGACAAAATTAGTTCTAGTATGTTGTCACAACCCACAAAGAAAGCTTATAGTACACCTGTAGTAACTACCAATCACTATGCACCCCTTTTCATCCCCAATGATAGGAATGAATCAGAATCACAAGAAGAGCCTGAGCATGAACAGGAGTTGGCAGGACCCACCATGACTGTCCCTGTGACTGCTCACAACAAGATCCCAGTGGCTGAGAAAGCTCAAGCTGCAATCCCAATGGGTGCAGCCGAAGTGATCCCGACTTTGGCAGAAGAGTTAGCATGGGAGCCCAAACCACTGGTTACAAGTATCCCAGCAAGCAAGAAGAAGACCGCTATCCTGACTAGTGAGGGGGGCCAAACAGGGGCCTGCATGCCCCATATGGCACCACTACTATTCTCTGACACACCTTACATCCCAATCTGACAGGTGCCCTTCCCCTACGATGAGCACCAGGTGGATGAAGCCCTGGGACCATGAGACAGGTGAAACCATTGGGCTTGTGGCTGATGACATTCCCCCAGTTGAACCACTGACACCTGAGTATCCTCATGACCCAAGCAAGTGGCTCAAGCCTTGGAGTGCTGAGTGGACTTGGAGAGCCCTCTTCACCTTAGCCTCTGTGGTGGGCACCCTATGTTGTTGGGTCCACAAGTCCTGCCAGGATGAAGTAACTGATAAACTCCTTGAGCAGCTCCAAGGCTCAGGCTGCACTAAGGCACTAGAATGGTTGGAGGAGCTGAAAGGACCCCAGTGATACATCCATGCCACTAAGTCCCAGGGGAGGGATCTCCTTGCACAGGTTCAGTTGGAAACCCTTGAGAACTGCCAGACCCTCTTGGCATCAGCACTCATTGACAGCAGCTGCATGGGCAGCTCCATCAACCAAGCATTTGTAGAAAAGCATGGCCTCCTCACCAGGCCTACTGCACATCCCATCTTCATCTTTAATGCTGACAGAACCAAAAACCGAGCAGGTGAGATCACTGCCTATGTCGAATTCCAGATGAAAATTAGAGACCACAGTGAGCACATTGACCTAGCCATCATGGACCTAGGCAGTAAAGATATCTTCCTTGGCCACGATTGGCTAACCCACCACAACCCCCTCATCAACTGGAAGACAGGGATGATGACATTCACCTGCTGCCACTGTCGGAAGAACCCATTCCTTGTCCCTGATGTGGACCCTGAAGACTGATGGGACAAAGAGCTGGAGGAAGGGGAGATGATACTAGCCATAGACATGACTGAGGAGATCCACCTTCAGGCCCATGTTGCCAATGACTTGGATGCTGAGGCCCATAAGGCAAAGCCTGAGAAGATGTTCAAAGAGATGGTGCTTGACTGGTGTTAGGACTTCCACAACTTGTTTGCAAAGGAGAACTTTGATGAACTACCACCCTGCAAACCATGGGACCATGCAATCGAGCTAATCCCCAATGCATTGGCCACCCTTGACTGCAAAATCTACCCTTTAAACCCACATGAACAAGAGGAACTGGACAAGTTCCTCAATGAGAACCTCACAACTGGATGCATTCAGCCTAGCAAATCCCCAATGGTGTTCCCCTTCTTCTTCATCAAAAAGAAGGATGGGAAACTCTGCCCCATCCAGGATTACCAAAAGCTGAACAAAATGATAATCAAGAATCAGTACCCACTCCCACTAATCTCAGAGCTAATGGACAAATTAAAGAGGTCCAAATACTTCACCAAACTCAATGTGCAGTAGGGCTACAACAACATGTGCATCAAGGAGGGAGATGAGTGGAAGGCAGCATTCTGCACCAGTTGAGGGCTCTTTGAGCCCACCATCATGTTCTTTGGCCCGACTAACTCACCAGCAACCTTCCAGTGAATGATGAATGACATATTCAAGGAACTTGTCACCACTGGAAAGGTAACTATCTACCTTGATGACATTCTAATTATGTCCAAGTCCCATGATGAACATTGATGGCTGGTCTGACAGGTACTAGCAATGCTGCACAAGCACAAGCTGTACCTCAAGGCAAAGAAGTGTGAGTTTGAGATGCTGGAGACAGAGTACCTGGAAGTGATAGTCAGTGAAGGATCCATACAGTTGGATGCAGTAAAGACGAAAGGTGTGACTGAATGGCTGACGCTGACCAAGAAGAAGGAACTACAATCCTTCCTTGGCTTTACAAATTTCTATTGATGGTTCATCAAGGACTACAGCAAAATAGTCCAACCAATGACACAGCTGACTGAGAGGGCACCATGGGTATGGGGAGTGGTGCAACAACAAGCATTTGAGGAGCTGAAGGAGAAGCTGGGAAAGGACATTGTCCTGGCCATTCCAACTGACAACAGGAAGTTCCAAGTTGAGGCAGACTTGAGTGAAGAGGCAATTGGAGTGGTCCTGTCACAACAACAAGGAATGGTGTGGTGACCCATTGTGTTCCTCTTGAAGGCCCTCATGGTAACAGAACAAAACTATGAGATCTACAACAAGGAGCTCCTGGCCATTATGCATGCCCTTGCCAAGTGGAGGCATTACCTCATGGGCACCGTGCAACTGTTTGAGGTCTGGTTGGATCATCAAAACCTGCAATACTTCTGCCAACTGCAGAAGTTGAACCGATGACAGGCACAATGGGTGACCAAACTCATGGAGTACCACTTTGCCCTTCATCACAAACCTGGCTCTGCCAATCGCAAGGCCAACTTGTTAAGTCTCCAAGTGGACCACAACCAGGGCACCAATAACAACCATGAAACGACCATACTACCCAAGGCCTACTTCACTTCACTCCAACTCCAAGCAGTAACAATGCCAATGGAAGGAAGGATGGAGGAAAGGATCCGGGAGGCTACCAAGGACAGGAAATGGTGGGATCAGGGCCTCACCGACTCCCTTGTGCACAAATGAGGGATTGCTGAAGAAGGAGGACCCCTGCTCTACAATGGAAGGATCTATGTCCCAAGGGACACTGCACTGCAAGGAGACATCATCTCATACTTGCACAATCACATCACTGCAGGACACCCCAGGATCACAAAGACAAGGGAGCTAGTACAATGGAATTACTGGTGGCCCAAGCTCAGGAAGGACATCGAGACCTATGTGAGGATGCAAGATGTGCCAGCAAATGAAGATGAACACACAGGCCAAGAGCACCCCACTCCATTTGAACACTGTACCAACTGAACCATGGTTGCACATCTCAGTCAACATGATCACTGGACTCTCTGAATCCAACAGCTACAATGCTATTGTCATCATAGTCGACCAATTCTCCAAAGAAATCATACCTGTCACATGCAACATGGAACTGTCATCCAAGGGATGGGCAAAAATCCTTCATGACCATATCTACACCCACCATGGCATGCCAACGAAGGTGATCAGCAACAGGGGACCTCAATTTGTGTTGAAGTTCCTCAAGGACCTCTATACCCTCCTTGACATCACCAGCAACCCATCAACTGCATATCACCCCCAGACCAACAGACAGACTGAGCAAGCGAACCAAGGGATTGAAAAATACCTCTGACTCTTCATAAACCACCAACAGGATGACTGGGTGGAATGGCTACCTCTAGCTGCATTCCAGCACAACAACCAAGTTCACTCTGCCACTGGCAAGAGCCCATTCGAGGTCAACTACAGCTGACACCCCTGCATCACAACAGAAGACACCCACTGCACTTGACCAAATCCAGCTGCCAATGACTTCATTGCAACAATGAAAAAGATCCATAATGAAACACATAATGCCCTACAGAAAGCAGCAGAGCAAATGAAGGACACCTATGACTCTTGGAAATGACCCTCCATCAAGTACAAGATCAATGACAAGGTCTGGCTGGACTCAACCAACTTCCACCTCCCCTGACCAAAGAAGAAGCTTGACAACAAGCATGTAGGACCATTCCTGATTGTCACCAAAATTGGCACCTCTGCCTACCAACTGAAGCTACCAGTGACATGGTGCATCCATGTTACATGCATGCCACCGAATTCCAAGCTATCTGCTCAAAACTCCGTCGGACTCCATCCACATCTGATTCTAATACTTATAGATACTTCCTACACCTATTCTAGTACTTATTCCCTTGGAACTCCACCGGACTCCATCCGCAAGCCATGGAGATCCTATTCTTAGCTCTATGTACCTTATTTCTACAGTATACCTTAGTTCTGCACTACAGCCCCTCCGCTGTCACAGACCTGGTGGAAACTGGATTCCAATCCTGCCATCTGGGCCCTCAGTCACATTCCATATCCCTCCTAGCCTCCTTCCACATCAGAGGCCTAGATACTCCAGTTTGGATCTAATTGCAGTATATAAGCATCCATGTACTCCATAGCTAGTTCTTCAGCTCAAATATTGACTTGGATAAGCCATCTACTCATCCTATACCTTTTCTACACTTCTAAACTTGGACCCTGACAGAGTCCAACCGGATCTGCTCATTTCTGGTCAATACTCCATCAGAGTCCGACGTTTTCTCCTCCTAAGGGCCTTGGCTCGAGAGTAATGTTGCTAATAGCTTCATTAGGCCCTGGACCCAGCTGGAGTCTGGATTCCTAGGACTCTGGATGGCTCCTTTCCCCCTTTCTTCCAGCACAGTCCTTACAATCCATCCCATCTTCAATGAATCCCTCCTCTCACCATATACCCCCCCTTCATTCCCTAATCAACAAAGACAACCCCCACCACCCCCCAATATCATAAATGATGAGGAAGAATATGAAGTCGAAAGCATAGTTGACCATCGCACATGCCAAGTACGAGGATAGAAGAACCAACTGTCACAAATGGTAACCAACTACTTGGTCAAGTGGAAGGGCTATGGAGACAAAGAAAATCAATGGGTATGGGAAGACTTACTTGAGAACACTGATGTGCTGGATTGGTACTTACATGTGTAAATACTCTAAAAATCAAATTATGTTTAATTTGTAAGCAGTATTTAGCTACCCACAAGCAAAACAAAGTAGAAGTCACTGGGCAGAATTCAGCAAACCAATGTTGGCAGGCAAAGTCACCTGGCAGGCAGAGAATCAGACATAGTGAGAGAATGACTAAACATCATGTGACCAGGTATCACCAGGCTGACTTCTATGATCGTTCTGTAGCTAAGGCACAAGATGAAAGTTGCCAGGTCTGAGACAGTAAGAATTAGAGTGACCCAGTGAGCTAGGGCAGGACCTCCAAGTCCACCTGGTGAGCTGGTGAGTCACCTGGTGGCAAGGAAATCCAGTGAGCATGACCTGGCAATGACTCTAGGCCCACCTGGTGGTGTGGTCCAAGATCCAGATGATCAGGAACCTCACCCAGTGAGAAAATGTGGCACGATCAAGGGCACTGCAAGTACCTGGTGACAAAGTGTTAAGTCAGCAACAGCTGTTGGATGACAAATGCTCACCTAATAAACTAAATGTTTCTTTTATTCTAAATATATCTGACCTGGTAGTATAAAAGTAGGTAGAATAGTAGTAGTGGGGCAAGTTTTGGGCCCCCAGCTATGGTAGTGATACCTGCAGGATTAAGGCTAGATCTTTGGAGTCCTAGACTCCAGTATAGAAAGTATTTATTGACTTAACTATCATATTTTGCAAGGACCCCTCAGAAAGAACCCAGAACAGTATTGTGTTTGTGCCTGGTCAGTCAGTCAGCCAGTCAGTCAGTCAGTCAGTCAGTCAGCCCAGTCAGGAATTCTTGTGATTCAGTGCAGAGTTCAGTGTCTCAGTAGACACTTCAGCTTGTGTTTTGTGTTCAGTGTGTCCCCAGTATTGTGTAAACCCCACCCAGTCAGACCAGACCTTTAAAATCAATTGTATTTGTCCACCAGGCAGCTATCTACTACAGGGAGTTTTGTGCTATGATTCATATCTGCCCCCACAAACTTGCTGGGTCAGTGTTTTGTGTGTGTTGAGGTGTTTTTGATCCACCAGGTCAATTGCATCTCCCCACAGTCACCAGCCCTTTCAACACCCAGGAAGTGATTACAGAATACCAAAATTGTAACCTAATGAGGGGGTAATGTTATGATTTTAGCCCCTTTTCCAACCTTAACCCTACCACTGATGTCATCCAGACACCTTATCATCAAATCCTACCATAGACCCTTACGATTCCCTCACCTGGTTAGTTGTTCTCTTTGTCATTACCGTCCTGGACTCTTCTATTGCATATTTGCTCCCACTGGTCACTTTTCCTTGTACAAACACTGTTGATACACATTGGACAATAGTAGCATATGAACCATGTATTTAAGTGGCTTAGCTCTCACTGGCATACTCCAGCTTTGGACTAAAGTTAATCCATACCAACTTCTAGTAAAGCTCACCACTCTATGCTAAGACTAAAGACTTAGTCCCTATTCACACCATCTTAGCTCCCACTGGGAAGACTTGAACATGAAGTCACTGGTTGTTTGTCTTTGTTGGAGTCATGTGAAGTTTGGGTCTAACAGATTTGAGGAATTGTGGCATTGTAATTGCAGATTGCTTGTCTCGGTCCAGGTTACAGATACTTGTAAGTGATTAAAACACATTATAATGTGCTTATAAGCCTCTTATTATAATTTTGAGTTAGGTTATAAGGAGTTGTAAGGAATTATGATACTTATAAGTACCTTACAAGCATTTGACATTTTTTGTAGTATTGGAATCCATGTTTATGATGAGCATCATCACCAGGTATTGCAATGGAGGCAATGATGTAATAGTGAACTATATATGGAAATGCTTTGACATAGGTAATATGCCTATATAAGGAAGATTTGATGATCAAATTACTATATAAGGCAAAATTCCTGATTATGTAGTTAGTTAGTTCAAGGTTTAGGCCTAAAAAAATTATTTATATGTCAGGTAGTGGATTGTAATGCCATCAGCCCCTTGGCACCTCTTGTTGAGTAGTCAACAATGTTGCCTATGGTAGGTCACTCAGGAATTTCATGCCATATATCAACACCATCCAGTAGGGTCACTGAAAACCTTAAGAAGCTCTCAAAAAGTTGCTGTTCATTGCCCAGAGAGCATGGATTTCATTGCAATATTGTAGTAGTATTTGTATTGAGATAATGAATAGATATAGCCACAGTGTCAATATGCATCTATATTGAATGACATTATTGTCTGGGATCAAGTTACAATAGGGGGGTTGTGAAAAGCAAGGCATGCATACATGAAGAAATACCCTCCAAAGTAGGCAATGATAGAGGTGCACCTAGTGCCCCTCCTGAGCCTGCTGAGTCGAGTCCCACACAGGACCAGGTCCTTGTCTTGAAGGTCCATGCATAAATGCATTCACCTTGTGTGGTCAGTCCCTATCAAGCCTTCAGTGGAGGTAAATACCACCCTCCACCTCTCTATGATGAGGTCACATACCTCATTTCACCGACAGGCCTAGCACAATGCCTTGGGCATGCACCACCACTGGTCGGAAGCCCCTGCTATGCAGAGTGTGCAAAGCCATCCCAAACGTACTGCAAAAAAAAAAAAAAAAAAAAAAAAAAAAAATACCCTCCAAGTATGTAGGATTCCTGATCCCATGAATATCCAAGAGTGATCAACTACAAAAAGTGAATAAGTATGATACAAAGTTGTCCAAGGTCCAAGATGTTGTTCTGTCATAGTACAAGTTTTGCCATTCAGTTTCAGTTCTGCTAATGTACAGTAAGTGTGCTATTCAGCAAGCAAGTCCAAGCAAAAACATACAGAAGCATCCTGCTGGGACAAGAGACCATTCTCTGTTGGGAGCAGGTATCTCAGGCTGTTGAGAGCATTCCACAGTTGCTCCATAACAGCCACATCCTGATCATTCTATGCACAGTACATCTTCCAAAGCTGCTCATCCAATACCTTCATCTAACTACAGTAGACTATTCCCTTTTACATACTGTGCTAGTGCATAATAGCCATTAATGCATAAGGTTGCCAGGTTCCCAACTTCATATGCAGTAAATTATGCAAAAAATGCACTACTGCATAATGCATAGCTATTTTGGGCATTATGAATTAGTGGATGCCACAATTTTAGACAAATTCTTGGTTATTTAAAGTATATTTCAGGTAAATTGAAGGTATTTTGCCTAAAAATACCCTAAAATAGCAGTGCATATATATAAAATGATATCATTTGGGTGGCTATGCCATGCAGCAGTCAATGAATTGCTTTGTCATAAGTTGCATGGCATAACAACTGCTCACAGTTCAAGTCTTGCTGCATCACTGTTCCCCCAGCTGTGCCATCTCAAAAGCTAATATAGAAAAGTTGCAGATAGTAGCTTGAAGCAGGCCATCCTGGAGTTATATTTTCACCAAGGAATGGGCATTGGGGACAATGAGGACCAAATGAGGACAAGTAGTTGATGTGGTGGAAGTCTTGGAATTCTTGGAATTACATATGACTTGCAGTGACATGGTGACATGTCACCAATGTGACATATGCTATTACATAGGACATGCTAATGTATAGCCTGACCTGACTCCTGACCATATACAAAAAGGAATAGTCTACTGTATACATCTCCTCCACCTGACTCCCTACCTTGGAGTCCTTGACTCTCCACTTGATATTGTCCTGTTCCCCCCACAAGTGGGAGACATTTTCACTCATATGCATCAATTGCTGCTGGAGATAGAGTACCAATTGCTGATTGGCCAAGACAGAGATAAGAGTTTGGGTAGCACTGATCATGTCCTCAAGTCTCCTTAGAAGCCCATCCATTCCTCTAGAGTTCTCTGATGCAAGCATGTCCAACCAGCTTTCTAGCATGCTAAAATGATCATCAAGGCTTTTTGTGAATGAACCAGTCATATTCAGTTTGTAAAGGAGGCATGGAGGCATGAGGTCAGGTGTAATACTGCAGACATGTTTTTCAAATAGTGACATATCAGAAATGACCTGGTGGGTAGTTTTCCAGGAGCTCATGGTAATGTAGTAGATATCAGGTTTAAGTGTATGACTTGCTCTGAATCTGGGAGAGCTATCCTCATCTATGGATGAGGAAAAGAACCAAGGTATGCTATGAGTAAGCTGTCATAGTCAGTGAGACCAGTTACAGCAAGTTCATGTGGCCATACAACCTCTATCTGTTGAACAGGGGCACATTCCAGGCAAGTCAGTGTTGAGGGTTGGCTAGAGGGCTTTATGGTCAACAGGAATCAGCTCTAAACAAGGTCCCTCTCTTGAGCAGTCCAGGCAGCTAGGATGACACTTCTTCCATTTATCTGAAAAGCATCTGTGATAGTAACACCCCAACTTTGCACCTCATTCTTGACCACCTCCAAATCAGCTTCCCAGTCATCCTTCTTGCCTCTGCCTGAGAGACTGGTGATGTGCAGAAACAGAGATGTATCCTTCCCTCAATTCCTCAGGTTCCACATGATGCTCCATGTGGGATTGAGAGTGGGGATGAACTCCATCCAGGAGACCAGCAGATTGAGACAGGGGAGAAGGTCATGTTGCTGAGCAACTACAGCAAAAGAGCAGTAGATGTAATAGTATGTGTAGGCCCTCAGGTGTGAGTCTGAGGCAGCATCTACATGGATTGTACACAGGGTCTGATTGGTGTTCATGACTAGGGACAGGTCATCTATAGGTCATATCATGTTATTGATAGCTTCCTGTAGGATTTTGTGTGAGGCCTTCTCATTGGCTGGGATGATACCTCTGATGATAAGCTCACATCCTACAGGAGCAATAGAGAAAATGGTTAGTTCCTTGTTGAGATCTAGTGGGATTGGCAGGTTTGCCCAGAGAGGTCAGAGGTGAAGGGTGGAATAACTGTGTGGTGCATTGTTGGTCTGTTCATAGCATGCTATTTTCTAGATTGGTATCAAATCAGTTTACACAAGGAAAATGAACCTGTTGTACTGGATTTTCAGTGATATTTTGAGCATGTTCAGAAGTGTGGCTGTGATGGTGATGGTCATTGATCATGAACTACCACCACCTGCCATTCTTGCCAAACAAGCTGACTTTCCATTTGTTGCTAAGGAAGACATCAGTGTGAGTCTAAAACAGCATATTTTCTGTATATCCACCTCTCTAAGGTTCCAAACTCATAGCAAAAAAATACAGAGCCATCCTTTGCTGCTCCAACAAGTTATGACACTTCTAGACCATGCATTTCATAGTCTGATACCTTCTCAATATAAGTCACATATATTCTCAAGAGTCTCTGTGTCTTAGTGGATACCTTTCAAAGGTCCAGTGACAGAATGGTTAATGGGCTATATTGTCACTGGTGCAATCAACATTACAATCCATAAAAACTGATCTTATTTTAGCTTATTTTCAGTGCTACATCAGAAGTAATAAAACCAATTCACCAGCTACCTTCTGCTAATGTCACCTTTGGTCTCCACTTTAACCCTTTTGCTTTTTGTACATAGCATACAGGACCTCAAACATGCCCTGCTGAACAGTCAACACCCCATAGATGATCATATAAGTCCATGTACACTATGTAAGTCTTTACAAATGAGTCCTGTGTGCTGAATTCTATTGGTTGTTGAGGTATAGACCTCTCAAATGACATTAGCAGATAGAGTTTCAAACATGCCTGACAGGTTGCTATTACCACCATTACCTCAAACCTAGTGCTACACTCAAAAGTCCAAGTTCAAGTAATGCTCTCCTCAAAATTGATCTTGAAGTACTCATTCAGATATACCTCTGTCCTTGGTTTAGTCAGGTTTGATGTTCTGTATGGGAAACAAATGCCTAGGACACATGATATGGTAAACCTTCACCTTTATATCAGTTCCTCTCTTCTAAATGGAACCAGCAGCACTGTTGGCATTCAGCACAATGGACTGCATGATAATATGGCCTACTTTGTGTTGTTATTCCAGCTGCTGGTGACATATTCTGGGGATATGCATATTTTAGAAGTTTTCCTATGATATTATAGAATCCTAGTCACTTGTAAATCCATGTCATCAATGAATCTAAAACACTGGTCTTTATATGTGGGTCTATCCCAGTGTCAGCATTAGACCAGAGGAGTCAGGCTGTAGTACAAGTGAGTACATGACATGATGGCTGTTGCACAAGATCCAGAGTTTGTCAAGGCATGGTCAAGAGCATCTTACAAAAAGATAATTGTGCAAAAGCTGAAACATGTGTATATATCTGCAGGGACATCAGTATGAAAGGTGGGCTCTTATTTCAAAGTTTATATATTGATATTAACAAATGATAAGGCAGGCTGAAAGTAAGAATCCATGATAGGAGAAGAAATTTGGACACTATCTCTACCTCTTCTGCAGGTGAAAAGCAACTAGTGCTATGCATAAATCAAGGCAACTTGTACCAGAGGAGAGTAATGTTGGTATTTTCATGGTGCTGATGTATAGTGATCACCTACTCACCCATGTTCACAACAGGCCTTGGCCTTTTTGAGACAGACTTGCCTTGCTTCACCCAATCTTTCTCAAAATGGCTTTAAGTAAAAGGTGAAGAACAGGAGGTCAATGAGGAAAACCAACAACTATGCAAAGTAAAAACTCAGAAGAAGCATAAAGATGAATAGCTTTGGCAGATACAAGAGGAAACCTGCATCTGCTGAGAAGAAGAACAACATTGGACAGTGCACAGCTGATATACAACAGAGGTACAGGTGTATTGTCTTTGGGGCTATCATTACCTTCATTTCAGTCTTGCTCTCTAGGACATATTCATTACTGTGGAGTTTGCATCAAAAATATTTCTTATAATGCCAACATATACAAAGCTTAGGCTTTTTGTTGAGCAAGGTCTTTATATATCTGAATTTGTCATGTCTATAGTTAATATGGATTAGAGCAAGCAAGATGCCAATGGCACTACTATGGTTTCTGTTGTGCATACATGAGCAGGGATTGGATTTTGAGATTGCTGCATATAATCATCCTGAAGGAATGTGTGCATTAGGACCCCCAACAGCTGGGTCTGCCTTCAGTCTATGTTGTTGAATATTTAAATATGGTAATATATTATTCAAAGGTTGTGGAACTGAATGCATGCATCTGTTCTAGAAAGAAGGTGAAGATGAGATTAACAACAACCTTGTAGTTGGTTTGTCCCCAACTTCTGACTGAATTCCATCAAGATATCTCATCTCCCTGCTGAGGTTCTCAGTAGTGACATGACTCTTTCTTGCAGTCTGAGGAGCTTGACATTAGGGTTGTCAAGTCCTATAACTTTGACACCAGTATTACCTTCAGTCTGTTGCAGACTCAGGTTGAAACTGTCAAGGGTATTGAAGTTCACTCAACATAAGTTTGAGGACTAGGCAGAATGTGTTTATGCCCTATTGATGATATTGAGTGCATCCTGACAGAGTATATCTTGAGTATGTCAATGAAAATTTTGAATTCACTGAAATAACCAGGTTCTACATAAGTTAATCTTATTCCCTCTTAAAAATGTGCCTAAAAAGTAAATAAAAACTAGGAAAACCAGTTCCTCTAATAATTCTAAAGTATCTAGAGCTATTAAACAACAGAAAGATAGATAATTTAAGTGAAAGTGAAGAAGTAGACAGTGAAAATCCTAAAGCTAGTGAAAACATATGTAAAATAATGTCAATCTCTGGGCACAACAAGTATTTCATGCAGAGCATCATCCTGCAGCATAGAATGTGCATTGAGGTTATGGGTTTTGTAAGCATGACCATCTTCTGGCACCTCCAGCTGTGCCTCAATGTCAATCCTATGTCCTATATTCCAGAGGATAGTATCCTCCTCAGAACATATCCTGGTTTGATGTCTATATTCCTCATCTCCCTCCAACATTCCAGCTTGTGCTTCCAGGTCATTGCTTGTCATGGAACCCAGCTGGGAGTCCTGATCCACAGAATTTGTGGCAAAGTGGATGGAGCCTGATGCTGTGCTTCCTTTCCAGGAATCATCTGAGTGAGAATGGCCTGCTGCAACATGTCCTACAAGGAGTGTTGGTGCAATTCCCTATATAACATCTGTTAGATATGAAGATAGACATTGTTAATAGGATCTTACCCTTGAAATTGCTGCAAATGGGTCAATATAACCATATGTCCAGTCATTATGAGAATATAAGCCTATATATACTATTAAAGTAATAGAATAAAGAGCATATGACTCAATAAGGACTGGAATGACATGATAGTAAGCTCACAAACCTCCCAATCCTGCTTGAGCAACAGTGACAATTTGGTAAATGATAAGAAGGGTGCACCATAATGTTGTAACAAGAATAGAGGATGAGTAAATCAAAAAATAGAGATTTGTGTATTCTAAAGAAGTGGATGCCTGATAAGAAAGCATGATTTTAAAGACTGCATAAATAGATCAAGCATATAATAATCATACCTGTTGCAGTAATAAGTGAAAGAATAGGAAGGAAAATAGATAGCCAGTGCTGTCCACATACAATCCAACACTGCTAAATCTGTAGATTAGTCAGTTTAAAGATTATTTAAAAGTTGGAGTGAAATTTCCAATAAAGTCACACTGCATACCATAGCACCATCTGCAAGGATAGTACAAATGCCTGCTATTGCAGCTTCCCATGCAGCTTCACTGCTTGGTGCAATATTAAAAAGATATTTTGTCATAATGCTCTGAGTATTGTAGACAAATATCAAGGAGTTCAATGAGATATTGATATTAAGGTTTATAGTTGTGAAAACATAAAGAAGAATTGTAACAATGATTGTAGCCTTTCCAATTGATGGAGACTTGGTCACAACTGCATCATTCAAATCAGCTTGGATAATATATTAGATATGAGGCTTCTCTTACAGATATTCCTCAATGTGATTGCAAAAATCCCAGTGTATATGCCTATATTGAGCTACAATCAGATGCAGATATTTCAATATTTAATAAACATGTACACCATGCAATATGGAATAGAGTATGTTGTCATCTAAATAAGCTCCAAGATACTGTGGTTGTTATGATTTTAGCCCCTTTTTCGACCTTAACCCTAGCTGCTATGTCACTTAGCTGCCTTGTCATCGAATCCTCATCAAGACCCTTCGTTTTCCCTCACCTGGTTAGTCATTCTCTTTGTGGTTACCATCTTAGACTCATGGATCAGTCGTTCACTCCCACTGGTCACTTCTCTACAAGTAAACACCATTGTACATACATTGGACAACAGTAGTATATGAACCATGTATTTAAGTAGCTCAGTTCTCACTGGTATATGCCAGCTTTGAACTAAAGTTAATTCATACCAACTCACAGTAAAGCTCACCTCCTCTCGCTAAGACTAAGGACTTAGCCTGCTCTTCATGCTAGCAAGTGACATCACTGGGATTACTCGAGCATGAAGTAACTGGTTGTTTGTCATTGTTAGAGTCATGTGTAGTTTGGGTCTAACAATTAGTTTGAAGCTTCCTTTACCCTTTCTTCCTTACACACAAGATGTGAAGGAAAAAACCATATGACTCTCAATGCTGGAACCCTCACCCTCATACTCATACCCATCATCTGTGGCACCAGGATCATCATCCTTGGTTGCATACTGTTCCATTGCGACATCAGTCACCACTTCACCCCTGCCTACTGTCTCTTCCAGCAAGACTACATTATCTTCCCCCACCACACCAATGTCAACATCAGCCCAAGGAATGGGCAACCAGTCATCTGTGCAAACTGGGACTTCGACATGGAAGTCCAAGCACCCAGTAATGGAATGAATGATGAGCCTCCTCCCAGGCTGCAAACACCAGCCCCCATCCACCCCTGAAACAGCTTCACCTACCCCCCATGGACCCACCTCACATCCAACTCTCCCCTCCCCAACATCCCAACCAAGTCCATTCCTGGAAGGAGTGGATCTGGAAGCAATAATGGCCTGGTCGATTCTCTCTGAATCACCCAGGCCCAAGCAGAGGCTGCCTGGTGTTGTGCCTGCAACATATTTACCCATGTAAATTTGTGATTTCCTAGTGAGCTCACTAGATATACATGTTCACATGTAGAGCTCACTACAAATAACAACTTCCTGATGATAAACAACCCTCAGAGCAGTTAAGAATGACACTAGCAATGTTCCCTGAGGCAGAACTAAACCAGGGACTTAATCATAGCACTGTACTGGATAGGCATGCTTGATTATACAGACCAATCCCTCTGTCCTGAAGTCAGAAACTGTCTTCACTGCAGAATAAAATCAGAATCAGGAGAAACAGATGTCACAATCAGAAGATAATTAAGCTGCTCACAATTAAAAGTGATGCATGACATGATAGAAAGAGATCCAAAGTCACCCTGAGATAAGATACCACAATCATGACATTCCTTGATAAGAATGGACTTGTTCTTAGCAAGCTCACTACATGTGGAGTGCACAGGACAAGTCATCCATTGCCAGACACAGTGACTTGCTCCAGAGAAACATTGAAGATACTAAACATGGGTTAATGACGTGGAGTCACCATGTAGATAAGTCCACAGACTTGAGAATTAGTGAGCTCTGTATGCCACACAGAGAGCTCACTACAGAAACCATTTCCAATGAGGAGAACTAGACTCAGAGACGAGTATAACTGTGGCAGTGGAGGGCTAGGCCCACAGGGATTTCCTTCTATCACTTTCTATAACATGTTTGTATTATTCCGGACTAAGTAGTATAAATAGTGGTAAAGTAGATAGAGTAGGACAGGTTCCAAACCCCCAAGTTGTGTGTTAGCATTGAAAGCGAGCATAAGCAGCGAAGGATCAGTTTGTAGCTTCAAGCATCATCTACTAGCTTAGCAAGCTCACCAGAGGAAAACAGAGATAATCTCACATTCTTAACTTATGTGCTCAAAAGACAAGAGATACATTGAGTCAGTGATGCTGATTTAATCATTTGAGCACTTGAGGAGTTCAAATGTGTTGAGAGCTCAGAAAGAGGGTCATCAGTTTCTGTTTCATCTGTCTGTTTTCAGTTCTGTCTGTTTTCTGGGCTTCAGGAGCCACATCTGTTTCTGCCATTTCAATTTCTGTTATCTGTTTGTTTTGAAGAAGGGTCATTGTCATTTGTGTGAGTCAGTTTGATAACCCTACACATGGATGTGTAGCAAGCTCACTAGATCGGTGTCTAGCTGGGTGGTTTGAAAAGCGAGCTCAGTATGAAGTCAGGTGTGTGGGAACGAGTCTGTCTGTGTGCTTTGGGAGCGCTTGTATCATCCATCTGCATTGCCAAGCAGGTCACACCTTGAAGCGGTCCTTCTTTTTCAAAAGTTCCTAGACTTAGGACTTTATTTTGAAGAGAGCTCACTACATCTATATGTTGTGTGGCATTGAAATCAATTTAATTGATTGAGATAATCACAAGGAGCATGTAATTACTCCCTCCATTGCACTTGCAAGGGTAGTTGTTGATATTAGTGGGGTGTAGAAGGTGTGAGGTGTAGTGTGTGTCATAGCATGCTGTTCTGCTCACTATTCCATGAGTAGACACAACCTAGCCTCTTCACCGGTTTGCTCTCAACAAGGTCACCCAGCTCCACCAGTATTCCTGCAGGTTCCACTGCCCAGCAGTACTGTGACAGTCACCTGGGCACACTGAGGCAGGGCCATCTGGAACTCAACATTCACCAGAGCCCCCTGTTGACCAAACCTCTATTGGCACCATCCGCCCAACCACCTGGGCTGTATTTCCACCCATACCAATGTTCATCCTGACAGCCATCCCAGATGAGTCAGTCATCAGGCAAAGGGTCCTCATTACCAAGCCCACCAGGAATCCCCTCTGGCCCCAGGAAGATGAGTCGAGCACTTCCTCTACCACCAGTCTCCCTGTCACCCCTGACACACCCCCAACCCTTACCATCAGGAACCCCCCACCCACTCCCTTCAGTGACCTGACCAACTACTTGGTACCCCTTGAGCCACCAGTGGCTGGAGAGACCTCTGAGTATCATACTCCCAGCAGTTCCACCAGTCACAATGACAATGAGGAGCCCTGCTCTGACCATAGCGAGTCAAGTGACCTCCATCATCTACAGTCCAACATCAATGATGACTACTATACCTATGGTGATGGAGGGGATGGAGGAATCCAATCCGACACCAGTGGTGTCGCCACCTATCCCTGATCCATTAGGAGCTTCCTCAGATTGGGATACAGCTGACCAACTTATGATGAGGCTGGAAGTGAATAGACAAAGGAATGAAAAGGAAGGCCTGGAGTATGACATATGTACATTCTTCCATTTACATGACATTGAAATTGACCACTTACTTGGCGACCCAAATTGGGGAAAGACCCCACTTGGAATATGGGCTGCAGAACTTGATGAAGAACAAGCCGAGATCGCTGTCCAGAACGAAGCCATGAGGCATGCAGCCCAGGCCTTCAATCGACTTGGGAGATCCAGGTTCATCAATCTATATGGCCAACCCCTGGCAGGGGCAGGACTGGAAGCTGCCAGACCCTCAGATCAGACCAAAGCCCCACTACAACCCATGGCAGTTGCATAACCAGGAGCACCCCACGATGCCTCCCCCAGATCAATTGGATCCTATGAACAGAACAAACAAAATAAGGCAGATGTCACCCACCTTCAGAAGCTACTCCAAGAAGCACAAGCCTGGCTCGCAGCCAGCAAACCAGTACCCAGGTGGAAGCCCTACAAAGCCACCTTCCTCAGATCACCCCACCCCTCAGCCAACGAAGAACTCGCATCCCTCCCTGGAGCCCCCAGTGGGCACCCTCCTGATTGGCCCCCTCACAACCCCACACCTGAGATGCAGATCAGTGACCTATAACTCAACATAAAGCCCATCCTCATCAAGGAGCCCACCCTGTTTGCTGGTGACTCCAATGACATCCAACAATTCCTCAGTGATTGCACCATCTACTTTCAGGTTTTCCAATCATTCTTTGATGACACCAATTGGGTGGTCTTCACTATCTCCCACCTGGAGGGACAAGCCAAAGATTGGTGGGTCAGCTTCCAGGAGCAACTATACTCCCAGAGCCATGACCACCACCAATTCCCCTCCTGGTTTGACTTCCATGTCACCCTCACCAAGCAGTTCGAGGACCCCACCATGCAGGAGAAACACCACCAGGCCATGCTAGAGTTACACTGGCAGCCCAGCAAGGAAACCACCACCGAGTACTTCCAAAAACTCGAGCAGCTGGCCATCAAGGCCCACCTCCAAGAAGCAGTCGGAGAGTGAGACCAGATGACAATGGCAATGAAGGCAGGTGTCCCAGAATACATTCAAACCAAGATTTCCGATATGGGGATCTTGGTTCCATATGGCTATTATGAATGGAAACAGCACATCATCAGTGGAGACAAAAACCGACAACATGCCCACATCACTCACAACATGGTCCACCCATATCAACCCACTGCCACCATGAAACTGACCCTGCCCATGAATGGACATGCTCCAACAATGACACCTCCTTCCATCAACAAGAAGACCAGGACAGGGATGACTTATGGCAGGCAAGGACGACCAATGGACATAGACCAACTCTGAGCAAAGAATGAAGGACATTGCTACAACTGTGATGAGAAGGGGCATATGGTAAAAGACTGCCTGAAGCTGAGGAAGCCAAGACCACCATGATCATGCAAACAGATTCGCGCCACCATTGCCAAACTGGAGAACAAGTATGGTGCTGCCAATGAGAAGATGCCATTGACTAGTGGCATTGAGGAGGTAAAAGATTAGGCCAACAAGCAAGCAATTCTGCTTGATCAGCTGTGGATGAAATTAGTCTTAGTACATTGCCATTGACCTGTAATAGTACTCATGATACACCTGTAGTACCTGTATGCATAAATATACTGCTATTGACCCTGACAAACCAGAACCCAAAAGAATCACAGAAGAAGCTGCTGACACAAAGGCCAGGCTGGCAACATACAACCATTCCTGTAACCATTTCAGAGCCCCCAACTGATGTGCCGCTAGCTGCTTCTGAGGGCATGGATGGAGTGATCCTGACTTCATCAGAAGAGCTAGCATGGGAGCCCTCCCCACTGGTTGCAAACATCCCAGTGAGCAAAAAGAAGATCGCTATCCTGACTAGCAAAGGGGGCTGAATGGGGGCCTGCACACCCCATAGGACACCCTCTCCCCATTGCACCAACTCCATTCCCATCCCTGGCCCCCACTTCCCATCCTATATATAATGGAAGCTCAGTGTTTGCTGTTGTTTGCTTATCAAATAATGTTACTTAATAATGTTATCTAAGAATATGACTAAGATATTTATAAGCAATTGGTAAGCAGCTGTGCTGCTCTTTTAGGCACTTCATTCCCACATTTTCATTGGGTGCCTCAATACTTATATAAGCTGATGGTGGCTCATTTGGGATGCCTCACCACTTAGGAAGGTAGTTCCCACAGTTCGCTTTTCAACCACTTTTTATTCCTCAACAGCCACTGAACCATTTCTACTGCTTCTTTTATTTTTTGCCATATACAATAAGACTATATTTGATATTTATTACATGATTACAGATCAAAATCTCTAAACTATGCAGATAATAAATTAAAATTCATGCAGAGTTAACTAATTATTTGAATCAACAAATATCTATTGTGATATTTTACTGCTGTCTTTGGCACTCTTTTAGAACATTCTTTATGCAATAGGTTAAGGA
Organism: Armillaria sp. CMW 4456; assembly: GCA_028551335.1. Lineage (NCBI taxonomy): Eukaryota > Fungi > Basidiomycota > Agaricomycetes > Agaricales > Physalacriaceae > Armillaria > Armillaria sp. CMW 4456. The sequence continues at coordinate 51,143 of JANDKJ010000672.1, read as the reverse complement.
AATAGAGAACAACTCATTGCTTAATTTAATAATCTAACCTTGAAGGAGTATTACTATTTAATAATGAACAAAGAATGTGTATAAGTATCTACAAGCAATGTAAGTAATATGAATAAGGTAGTAATAAGAAAAGATATACTATTGATGAAGAATAAATGGTAAGAACTAAGAGTAATTGTAAGTAATGGGACAGTAAATTGAATAGTAAGATACATACCTCAGTCAGTGCAATGTAGACAAAATAGACTAATGTATTTGACTATCTATGACATGTATATATATGATTGAGAATATAAGAGGCATGTATATAAAGAAAAGTAAAAGTAGATACTAATTAAACAGTGGGTAAAATACTAAGACATATGGATATCAAATAGATATTCTCCAATACATACCTCAGTCAGGCACAGTGTATGTATAATGACTGAGATATGCAGGTGTCTATGGTTCCTACTTATAAGAGAGGAGAAAGATTAGTGATAGTATGAAATAATAAGAGAGTAAATTCAGATGAAATATCATGGATATGGATAACCTCCAATATTTAATACTTTGTTCATCTGACAGCCAAGGTGTTGGAGCTAATAGGTTTGCAAAAGGAACCTGTTTTTCATTTTGTTTTATTAGATAATCCTCCAAAATATTAAGGCTTTTAGAGATTGCATAGATACTTTTGCATTCTTGATTAACCAGAATTGAGTCAAAATCAGTAATCTTAAAAGAAGGGATATATGCTGTGCATCTATAAATAGTGTATCACTAAAAGACAATAGGTAGTAGGGCTTTCCTTCTGGTATTTTGGAATATCTGTGTATGCCATTTCAATTTTTTGTGCATCTGGAATGTCAGAAAGAAGTTGTGCTGCAATGTTTTTAAGAGAATACATGCTAATCTGTGTCAGACATTTTTAAATGTTTGATTCTTGGTGAGTAAATGGCATGTATATAGGAAACAGCATGGCTTTGCAAAACCTGGTGGGTCAGATGGGTGGGTATATATGGGTATGGGTCCAGGCATTGGGTATCTATGACCTGAGAGATACCTGTTGTAAGCTGTATACCTATCTAACTGACCTGTAGATACATAAGACTGTAATTTTACAGATATGTTAAGTACTAATATAATATAAACATGAAATAAACTCACTCTTAGATGTTCAAGGAGATGAAACAGCTGAGGAGGGAGACTATATACAATTGTCCATAATGGCAATGAAATAGTAAGACATGATATCATAGCAATGGACATACTATCTAAGCTTTTCTATTATGATCCACAGGTTGGCAGGTATGAGTATGGGTATGGCTTAGGATACCGATAGGTTACCCATGCTATTCCCTATATATATATCAAGGAAGATATGAAATGCCTTTGTATTATTGAATATGTCAAAGGGGCCAGATTCATTAGATTGAGCATAAAAATATTGTGTAAACCCATAGATATAGACTGTTACACTGTTCCTTCACTATGGAACTTGATTTATATATAATTGGAACATGTCATTGACAGGTTAGGCAGATAGATATATATAGGTATAGAGTTGAGGTACCCATGGTTTGAGATACTGATGTTAATCATGTCTACTTAGAACAAGCAGATATATTAATATGGATTGATTTTTACTTAACTGATGAATAAAAGGTAGATTACCAGTGGAATTTGGTAAATGTACTTAGATAGAATTGTCTACACAATGGAGTAATGAGCCGGGTTTGGGGCGGGCCCCAACAAGCTGAAGTTCCATGCTGCAGTCAAGATTGTGGAGGGCCCGAGCATGCGAGGGGCCTCCACAATCATGACAAAGGCATGGGACAGAAGCTTGTCTATATATAATGGAAGCTCAGTGTTTGGTGTTGTTAGTTTTAGGGGGAATGTTACTAAGTGATTACAAAGATATTTACTTAAGCATGACAAAGCAACTCCAGCACTCTTTTAGGCACTTTGTTCCTGCATTTTCATTGGGTGCCTCAATACTTATATAAGCTGATGGGGGCTCTGTCAGGATGCCTCACCACTTAGGAAGGTAGTTCCCACAGTTCACTTTTCAACCACTTTTTATTGCTCAACAGCCACTGAACCATTTCTACTGCTTCTTTTATTTTTTGTCATGTACAATAAGACTATATTGAGTATTTATTACATGATTCCATATGAAAATCTCTAAACTATACAGATAATAAATTAAAACATTAAGACATATTTGAATCAACAAATATCTATTGTGATATTTTACTGCTATCTTTGGCACTCTTTTAGAAGATTCTTTATACAATAGGTTAAGGAAATAGAGAGCAACTCATTGCTTAATTTGATAAATCTAACCTTGAAGGAGTATTGCTGTTTTAATAATGAACAAAGAATATGTATAAGTATCTATGAGTGATGTAAGTAATATGAATAAGGCAGTAATAAGAGAAGACATACCTCAGTTGGGCAAGCATGTACATAACAACTAAAGTATACAGGTGTCTATGGCTTCTACCAATAGATAAAGAATATGTATCAGTATCTATGAGTGATGTAAGTAATGTAAATAAGGCTGTAATAAGAAAAGGACATACCTCAGTCAGGCACAGTGTATGTGTAATGACTGATATGTGGATCAATGGTAATACTTATAGGATAAAACAGGATACAACAGGGAAAATGGTAATAATAAGATCAAAATACCTCAGTCAGAGTAAATTGTATGAAATACCATGTAAGGTATGGATAATCTCCAACATCTACTTATAAGGGATCTATGAGATAGGAGTAAAATGGAGAAAATACATAGTGATTTGGTAGTAATAGTATATGAAATAATAAGAGAGTAAATTCAGGTGAAATATCATGTAATATATGGATAACCTCCAACATTTAATACTTAATGAACAAAGAATATGGATAAGTATCTATGAGCAATGTAAGTAATGTGTATAAGCCAGTAATGATAAAGAGACATATCTCAGTCAGGCATAGTATAGATGTAATGACTGAGGTATGCAGGTGTCTGTGGTTGCTATTTATAAGGGATCAATGAAATAGGAGTGAGATAGGAAAAGTAGATAGTGATATGTGAAATAATAAAAAGGTAAATTCAGGTGAGATATCATATAACATATGGATAATCTCCAACAATACTTTGTTCATCTGATAGCCAAGGTGTTGGAGCTAATAGGTTTGCAAAAGGAACCTGTTTTTCTTTTCCTTTTATTGGATAATCCTTCAAAATATTAAGGCTTTTAGAGATTGCAGAGATACTTTTGCATTCTTGATTAAACAGAATTGAGTCAAAGTCAGTAATCTTGAAAGAAGGGATATATGATGTACACCTGTAGATAGTATATTGCTAAAAGACAATAGGTGTAGTATAGGCTTTCCTTCTATATTTTGGAATATCTATATTTCAATGATTTGTGACATTTAATGTCAGAAAAAGTTCTGCTCTCAATGTTTTTGACCTCCAGTGTAGGTATATGTGTATTTTCCAGGTCTATTGGTGATTAAAGTCAATAGGTAGTAGGGCTTTCCTTCTGGTGTTTTGGAATATCTGTGTATGCTATTTCAATTTTTTGTGCATCTGGAATATCAGAAAGGAGTTGTGCTGCAATATTCTTAAAGGAATACTTGCTAACCTGTGTTAGTCATATTTAAAATTTGATTGTTAGTGAACAAATGAGACATATGTTAAGGCAAGCATAAGATGTTGGATTGACAAGCAAGGAGCTCTATTGCATTCTGCAGGCCAAGTTTGATACCTCTATGTTGGAATGGACATTATATACTGAATATAGACATTTGAGCACTCTCACCATGTTTCCACTTATTGCTATGCTATGTAAGAGTGAGTACTTACCTATGCTACCTTATTTACCTTACTAATGAGCACCTATAGTCTACATTATAGCTAACAGTGTATTCTAATAGGTACAAACCTATGCATGTCACTATTCTTAGATAAGATGCATGAAAGGAATTAGGTTTATTAGATTGAGCATAGGAAGTATAGCATAAACCCATGGATATAGACTGTTATGCTGTTAAAAGGCAGATTACCAGTGGAATTTGGTAAATGTACTTAGATAGAATTGTATATATAATGGAGTAATAAGCTGGGTTTGGGGTGGGCCCCAACAAGCTGAAGTTCCATGCTGCAGTCAAGATTGTGGAGGGCCCGAGCATGTGAGGGGCCTCCACAATCATGACGAAGGCATGGGACAGAAGCTTGTCTATATATAATGGAAGGACAGTGTTTGGTGTTGTTAGTTTCAAAGGGGAATGTTACTAAGCTTATTATTACAAAGATATTTACTTAAGCAATTGACAAAGCAGCTGGAAGCACTCTTTTAGGCACTTAATTCCCACATTTTCATTGGGTGCCTCAACACTTATATAAGCTGATGGTGGCTCTTTTGGGATGTCTCACCACTTAGGAAGGTAGTTCCCACAGTTCGCTTTTCAACCACTTTTTATTGCTCAACAGCCACTGAACCATTTCTACTGCTTCTTTTATTTTTTGCCATATACAATAAGACTATATTGAATATTTATTACATGATTCCATATGAAAATCTCTAAACTATGCTGCTAATAAATTACAATTCATGCAAAATTAATGATTTAACATTGAGATATTTGAATCAACAAATATCTATTGTAATATTTCACTGCTGTCTTTGGCACTCTTTTAGCAGATTCTTTATGCAATAGGTTAAGGAAATAGAGAGCAACTCATTGCTTAATTTGATAAATCTAACCTTGAAGGAGTATTACTATTTTAATAATGAACAAAGAATATGTATAAGTATCTACAAGTAATGTAAGTAATATAATGAATAAGGCAGTAATAAATAGAATGATAAGTACCTCAGTCAGAAAATGTAGCATAACTGTACATAATGACTGTAGAGGTAATAAAGGTGTCTATGGTTTGTACTTATAAGGGATCTATGAGATAGGAGTAAGTAGAGAAAATAGATAATGATAGTATGTATGTGAAATAATAAAAGAGTAAATTCAGGTGAAATATCATGTAACATATGGATAACCTCCAACATTTAATACTTAATGAACAAAGAATATAGATAAGTAGTGTATAAGCAACTAAGTAATATGGTATATCAAGTAATGATAAAGAGACATATCTCAGTCAGGTATAGTGTAGATATAATGACTGGGGTATGCAGGTGTCTGTGGTTGCTATTTATAAGGGATCAATGAAATAGAAGTGAGACAGAAAAAGTAGATAGTGATATGTGAAATAATAAAAGAGTAAATTCAGGTGAAATATCATATAACATATGGATAATCTCCAATATTTAATACTTTGTTCATCTGATAGCCAAGGTGTTGGAGCTAATAGGTTTGCAAAAGGAACCTGTTTTTCTTTTCCTTTTATTGGATAATCCTTCAAAATATTAAGGCTTTTAGAGATTGCAGAGATACTTTTGCATTCTTGATTAAACAGAATTGAGTCAAAGTCAGTAATCTTGAAAGAAGGGATATATGCTGTACACCTGTAGATAGTATATCACTAAAAGACAATAGGTAGTAGGGCTGTTGTATTTCAATTTTTTGTGCATCTGGAATCAGATATTTTGGAATTTCTCTACATGCTAATCTGTGTCAGACATGCTATCTTGACTGAATTTTTGTGTACTTTCCAGTGGTCATCTGGAATATCAGAAATATCTGTGTATGTATGCACTGCAATATTCTATAAAGGAATACTTGCTAACCTGTGTTAGTCATATTTAAAATTTGATTGTTAGTGAGCAAATGAGACATATGTTAAGGCAAGCAAGGAGCTCTATTGCATTCTGCAGGCCAAGTTTGATACCCTTATGTTGGAATGGACATTATATACTGAATATAGACATTTGAGCACTCTCACTGTTTCCACTTATTGCTATAAAGTGTGAGATTGTGAGTACTTACCTATGCTACCTTATTTATAGACTACTAATGAGCACCTATAGTCTACATTATAGCTAACAGTGTATTGTAATAGGTATGAACCTATGGATGTCAGGTATCTATCTATTCTTAGATAAGATGCATGATGGAATTAGGTTTATTTGATTGAGCATAGAAGTATAGCATAAACCCTTATACTGATGTTATGGTTTCCTTACCATGGAATTTGGTAAAGGTACTTAGAACATAGAATTGTATATATAGTGGAGTAATAAGCCGGGTTTGGGGCGGGCCCCAACAAGCTGAAGTTCCATGCTGCAGTCAAGATTGTGGAGGGCCTGAGCATGCGAGGGGTCTCCACAATCATGACGAAGGCATGGGACAGAAGCTTGTCTATATATTAAATCACAGTGTTTGGTGTTGTTAGTTTTAAGGGGAATGTTACTTCATAATGCTATTAAGAATTACTAAGATATTTACTTAAGCAATTGGTAAGCAGCTGGACCGCTCTTTTAGGCACTTAATTCCCACATTTTCATTGGGTGCCTCAATACTTATATAAGCTGATGGTGGCTCATTTGGGATGCCTCACAACTTAGGAAGGTAGTTCCCACAGTTCACTTTTCAACCACTTTTTATTGCTCAACAGCCACTGAACCATTTCTACTGCTTCTTTGATTTTTTGTCATATACAATAAGACTATATTTAATATTTATTACATGATTCCAGATGAAAATATCTAAACTATGCAGATAATAAATTAAAATTCATGCAGAGTTAATAAATTATTTGAATCAACAAATATCTATTGTGATATTTTACTGCTGTCTTTGGCACTCTTTTAGAAGATTCTTTATGCAATAGGTTAAGGAAATAGAGAGCAACTCATTGCTTAATTTGATAAATCTAACCTTGAAGGAGTTTGCTATTTTAATAATTAAAGAATTGTTAATATCTATGTTGATGCAAAGAATATGTATAAGTATCTACAAGCAATACTAAGTAATATGAATAAGGCAGTAATAAGAGAAGAAAATAAGGTAATCAGTCAGACATAGCATATGTGTAATACTATGGTATATGCAGGTGTCTACAGTTCCTACTTATAAGGAATCTATGAGATAGGAGTAAGATAGAGAAAATAGATATAGATAGTATGTGAAATAATAAAAGAGTAAATTCAGGTGAAATATCATGTAACATATGAATAAGTCAACATTTAATACTTAATGAACAAAGGATGAAGATATATGTATAGATAAGTATCTATGTAATGTAAGTAATGTGTATAAGCCAGTAATGATAAAGAGACATACCTCAGTTAAGCACAGTGTAGGTGTAATGACTGAGGTATGTGGGTGTCTGCAGTTGCTATTTATAAGGGATCAATGAAATAGGAGTGAGATGGGAAAAGTAGATAGTGATATGTGAAATAATAAAAAGGTAAATTCAGGTGAGATACCATATAATGTATGGATAATCTCCAATAATACTTTGTTCATCTGATAGCTAAGGTGTTGGAGCTAATAGGTTTGCAAAAGGAACCTGTTTTTCTTTTCTATTTATTGGATAATCCTTCAAAATATTAAGGCTTTTAGAGGTTGCATAGATACTTTTGCATTCTTGATTAATCAGAATTGAGTCAAAGTCAGTAATCTTAAAAGAAGGGATATATGCTGTGCATCTGTAAATAGTATATCACTAAAAGACATGTAGGTAGTAGGGCTTTCCTTCTGGTATTTTGGAATATCTGTGTATGCTATTTCAATTTTTTGTGCATCTGGAATATCAGAATTTATAAAGGAGTTGTGCTGCAATATTCTTAAAGGAATACTTGCTAATCTGTGTTAGTCATATTTAAATCACACATGTTAGTGAACAAATGAGATATATGTTAAGGCAAGTAAAATCCTGTGGGTGATGTTGGGGTTGACAAGCAAGGAGCTCTATCACATTCTGTAGGCCAAGTTTGATACCCTTATGTTGGAATAACATTATATACTGAATATAGACATTTGAGTACCCTCACCATGTTTCCACTTATTGACTATAGATTGCTATACAGTAGGGTGATATACTTACCTATGCTACCTTATTTACCTTACTAATGAGCACCTATAGTCTACATTATAGCTAAGGGTGTATATTATTAAAATAGGTTATGTTTTTTCAATTTATAGATATTGCATGTCACTATTCATAGATAAGTATAGCATGAAAGGAATTAGGTTTAGACTGATTAAGCATAGAACAGGCAGATACAGCATTTTTGTACCCATGATGATATAGGTAATTTCAAGATATAGAATGGTATATATAGTGGAGTAATAAGCCGGGTTTGGGGATGGTGGTCTTTGATTGAAATGGGCCCCAACAAGCTGAAGTTCCATGCCGCAGTCAAGATTGTGGAGGGCCCGAGCATGCGAGGGGTCTCCACAATCATGACGAAGGCATGGGACAGAAGCTTGTCTATATATTAAATCACATAGGTGTTTGGTGTTGTTAGTTTTCAGGGGGAATGTTACTTAATAATCTTACTTAAGAATATGACTAAGATATTTATAAGCAATTGGTAAGCAGCTATGCCGCTCTTTTAGGCACTTCATTCCCACATTTTCATTGGGTGCCTCAATACTTATATAAGCTGATGGTGACTCATTTGGGATGCCTCACAACTTAGGAAGGTAGTTCCCACAGTTCGCTTTTCAACCATTTTTTATTGCTCAACAGCCACTGAACCATTTCTACTGCTTCTTTTATTTTTTGCTATATACAATAAGACTATATTTGATATTTATTACATGATTACAGATCAAAATCTCTTAACTATGCAGATAATAAACTAAAATTCATGCAGAGTTAACTAATTATTTGAATCAACAAATATCTATTGTGATATTTCACTGCTGTCTTTGGCACTCTTATAGAAGATTCTTTATGCAATAGATTAAGGAAATAGAGAACAGTTCATTGCTTAATTTGATAATCTAACCTTGAAGGAGTATTGCTATTTGAATAATGAACAAAGAATATGTATAAGTATCTACAAGCAATGTAGACAAAATAACTGTAGATTGACAGTACTACTGTACCTATTGACAAAGAATAAATGGTAAGAACTAAGAGTAATTGTAAGTAATGGGACAGTAAATTGAATAGTAAGATATATACCTCAGTTGGTGCAATGTAGACAAAATAGCTAATGTATTTGACTATCTACAACATGTATAGATATGATTGAGAATATAAGAGGCATGTATATAAAGAAAAGTAAAAGTAGATACTAATTAAACAGTGGGTAAAATACCAAGACATATGGATATCAAATAGATATTCTCCAATACATACCTCAGTCAGGCACAGTGTATGTATAATGACTGAGGTATGCAGGTGTCTATGGTTCCTACTTATAAGACATCTATGAGATAGGTGTAAGACAGAGTAAAATAGATAGTGATAGTATATGAAACAATAAGAGAGTAAATTCAGATGAAATATCATGTAACATATGGATAACCTTCAACATTTAATACTTTGTTCATCTGACAGCCAAGGTGTTGGAGCTAATAGGTTTACAAAAGGAACCTGTTTTTCATTTTGTTTTATTAAATAATCCTCCAAAATATTAAGGCTTTTAGAGATTGCATAGATACTTTTGCATTCTTGATTAACCAGAATTGAGTCAAAATCAGTGATCTTAAAAGAAGGGATATATGCTGTGCATCTATAAATAGTGTATTACTAAAAGACAATAGGTAGTAGAGCTTTCCTTCTGGTATTTTGGAATATCTGTGTATGCCATTTCAATTTTCTATGCATCTGGAATGTCAGAGAGAAGTTGTGCTGCAAAGTTTTTATACATGCTAATCTGTGTCAGACATTTTTAAATGTTTGATTCTTAATGAGTAAATGGCATGTACATAGGAAAAGCATGGCTTTGCAAAATCCAGTGGGTCAGATGGGTGGGTATATATGGGTATGGGTACAGGCATTGGATATCTATGATCTGAGAGATACCTGTTGTAAGCTGTATACCTATCTGACCTGTAGATACATAAGACTGTAATTTTACAGATATGTGAAGTACTAATATAATATATACATGAAATAAACTCACTCTTAGATGTTCAAGGAGATGAAACAGCTGAGGAGGGAGACTATATACAATTGTCCATAATAACAATGAAAAAGTAAGACATGATATCATAGCAATGGACATACCATCTAAGTTTTCCCATTATGACTCACAGGTTGGCAGGTATGAGTATGGGTATGGCTTAGAATACCTATAGGTTACCTATGCTATTTGCTATATATATATCAAGGCAGATATTAAATGTCTTTGTATTATTGAATATGTCAAAGGGGCCAGATTCATTAGATTGAGCATAAAAATATTGTGTAAACCCATAGATATAGACTGTTACACTGTTCCTTCACTATGGAACTTGATTTATAGATAATTGAAACATGTCATTGATAGGTTAAGCAAATAGATATGTATAGATATAGAGTTGAGCTATCTATGGTTTGAGATACTGATGTTAATCATGTCTACTAAGAACAGGCAGATATATTAATAATATGGATTTATTTGTACTTAACTGATGAGTAAAAGGTAGATTACCAGCACAATTTGGTAAATGTACTTAGATAGAATTGCATACCCAGTGGAGTAATGAGCTGGGTTTGGGGCGGGCCCCAACAAGCTGAAGTTCCATGCTGCAGTCAAGATTGTGGAGGGCCCGAGCATGCGAGGGGTCTCCACAATCATGACGAAGGCATGGGACAGAAGCTTGTCTATATATTAAAACACATTGGTGTTTGGGTTTGTTTGCTTATCAAATAATGTTACTTAATAATGTTATCTAAGAATATGACAAAGATATTTACTAAGCAATTGGTAAGCAGCTGGAATGCTCTTTTAGGCACTTAATTCCCACATTTTCATTGGGTGCCTCAATACTTATATAAGCTGATGGTGGCTCATTTGGGATGCCTCACCACTTAGGAAGGTAGTTCCCACAGTTCGCTTTTCAACCACTTTTTATTGCTCAACAGCCACTGAACCATTTCTACTGCTTCTTTTATTTTTTGCTATATACAATAAGACTATATTTAATATTTATTACATGATTCCAGATGAAAATCTCTAAACTATGCAACTAATAAATTAAATTTCATGTAGAACTTATTGTTTGACATTGAGAAATATTCAAATCAACAAATATCTATTGTGATATTTTATTGCTGTCTTTAGCACTCTTTTAGCAAGTTCTTTATGCAATAGGTTAAGGTATTAGAGAGCAACTCATTGCTTAATTTGATAAATCTAACCTTGAAGGAGTATTGTTATTTTAATAATGAACAAAGAATATGTATAAGTATCTATGAGTGATGTAAGTAATGTGAATAAGGCAGTAATAAGAGAAGACATACCTCAGTTGGGCAAGCATGTACATAACAACTAAGGTATACAGGTGTCTATGGTTCCTACTAATAGATAAAGAATATATATCAAGAATCTAAGAGTAAGGCAAGTAATGGGATAGTAAATAAACTGTATTGGAAGATACCTCAGTGTACAATAGACAAAGAATATATATCAGTATCTACAAACAATGTAAGTAATGTAAATAAGGCTGCAAATAAGAAAAGGACATACCTCAGTCAGGCATAGTGTATGTGTAATGACTGAGGTATGCAGATGTCAACAGTTCCTACTTATAGGATCTTTGAGATCTACAATGGGGAAAATAGTAGGCACAATAATATGTGAAATAAAAGAAGACTGAGGATGCAATACCATGTCTATGGTTTCTACTTATAAGGAATCTATCAGAGAAAATAGATAGTGATAGTATATGAAATAATAAGAAGAGTAAATTCAGATGAAATATCATGTAATGTATGGATAACCTCTAATATTTAATACTTTGTTCATCTGACAGCCAAGGTGTTGGAGCTAATAGGTTTGCAAAAGGAACCTGTTTTTCTTTTTGTTTTATTAAATAATCCTTCAAAATATTAAGGCTTTTAGAGATTGCAGAGATACTTTCACATTCTTGATTAACCAGAATTGAGTCAAAGTCAGTAATCTTGAAAGAAGGGATATATGCTGCACATCTGTAGATAGTATATTACTAAAAGACAATAGGTAGTAGGGCTTTCCTTCTGGTATTTTGGAATATCTGTGTTATGCTATTTCAATCTTTTGTGCATCTGGAATGTCAGAAAGAAGTTGTGCTGCAATGTTTTTAAGAGAATACATGCTAATCTGTGTCAGACATTTTTAAATGTTTGATTGTTGGTGAGTAAATGACATGTACATAGGGAATAGCATGGCTTTGCAAAACCTGGTGGGTCAGATGGGTGGGTATATATGGATATGGGTATGGGCATTGGGTATCTATGACCTGAGAGATACCTGTTGTAAGCTGTATACCTATCTAACTGACCTGTAGATACATAAGACTGTGATTCTACAGATATGTTAAGTACTAATACAACATATACATGAAATAAACTCACCCTCAGATGTTCAAGGAGATGAAACAACTGAGGAGAGAGACTATATACAATTGTCTATAATGGCAATGAAAAAGTAAGACATGATATCATAGCAATGGACATACCATCTAAGCTTTCCCAATATGACCCACAGGTTGGCAGGTATGAGTATGGGTATGGCTTAGGAATACCTATAGGTTACCTATGCTATTCCCTATATATATGGGCAGATATGCCTTTGTATTATTGAATATGTCAAAGGGGCCAGATTCATTAGATTGAGCATAAAAATATTGTGTAAACCCATGCCATATAGACTACACTGTTTTTCACTATGGAACTTGATTTAGATAATTGGAACATGTCATATAGGTTAGGCAGATAGATATGATAGGTATAGAGTTGAGGTACCCATGGTTTGAGATACTGATGTTAATCATGTCTACTTAGAACAGGCAGATATATTAATATATGGATTCATTTGTACTTAACTGATGAATAAAAGGTAGATTACCAGTGGAATTTGGTAAATGTACTTAGATAGAATTGTATACATAGTGGAGTAATGAGCCGGGTTTGGGGCGGGCCCCAACAAGCTGAAGTTCCATGCTGCAGTCAAGATTGTGGAGGGCCCGAGCATGCGAGGGGCCTCCACAATCATGACGAAGGCATGGGACAGAAGCTTGTCTATATATTAATGGAAGGAAGTGTTTGGTGTTGTTAGTTTTAGGGGGAATGTTACTTAGCTTACTTATTACAAAGATATTTACTTAAGCAATTGGTAAGCAGCTGGACCACTCTTTTAGGCACTTAATTCCCACATTTTCATTGGGTGCCTCAATACTTATATAATGGCTGATGGTGGCTCATTTGGGATGCCTCACAACTTAGGAAGGTAGTTCCCACAGTTCGCTTTTCAACCACTTTTTATTGCTCAACAGCCACTGAACCATTTCTACTGCTTCTTTTATTTTTTGCCATATACAATAAGACTATATTTAATATTTATTACATGATTCCAGATGAAAATCTCTAAACTATGCAGATAATAAATTAAAATTCATGCAGAGTTAACTAATTATTTGAATCAACAAATATCTATTGTGATATTTCACTGCTGTCTTTGGCACTCTTTTAGAAGATTCTTTATGCAATAGGTTAAGGAAATAGAGAACAACTCATTGCTTAATTTGATAAATCTAACCTTGAAGGAGTATTGCTATTTTAATAATGAACAAAGAATATGTATAAGTATCTACAAGCAATGTAAGTAATATGAATAAGGTAGTAATAAGAGAAGACATACTCATTGATGCAAGAATAAATGGTAACAACTGAGTCAGGTGCTATGTAGACAAAATAACTGTAGATTGATAGTACTACTGTATCTATTGACAAATTGGAAAGAATAAATGGTAAGAACTAAGAGTAATTGTAAGTAATGGGACAGTAAATTGAATAGTAAGATACATACCTCAGTTGTGCAATGTAGACAAAATAGCTGCTGTATACTATCTTCAACATGTATAGATATGATTAGAATATAAGAGGCATGTATATAAAGAAAAGTAAAAGTAGATACTAATTAAACAGTGGGTAAAATACTAAGACATATGGATATCAAATAGATATTCTCCAATACATACCTCAGTCAGGCACAGTGTATGTGTAATGACTGAGGTATGCAGGTGTCTATGGTTCCTACTTATAAGGGATCTATGAGATAGGAGTAAGACAGAGAAAATAGATAGTGATAGTATATGAAATAATAAGAGAGTAAATTCAGATGAAATATCATGTAACATATGGATAACCTCCAATATTTAATACTTTGTTCATCTGACAGCCAAGGTGTTGGAGCTAATAGGTTTGCAAAAGGAACCTGTTTTTCATTTTCTTTTATTAGATAATCCTCCAAAATATTAAGGCTTTTAGAGATTGCATAGATACTTATTGCATTCTTGATTAACCAGAATTGAGTCAAAATCAGTAATCTTAAAAGAAGGGATATATGCTGTGCATCTATAAATAGTGTATTACTAAAAGACAATAGGTAGTAGGGCTTTCCTTCTGGTATTTTGGAATATCTGTATATGCCATTTCAATTTTTTGTGCATCTGGAATGTCAGAAAGAAGTTGTGCTGCAATGTTTTTAAGAGAATACATGCTAATCTGTGTCAGACATTTTTAAATGTTTGATTCTTGATGAGTAAATGGCATGTACATAGGAAATAGCATGGCTTTGCAAAACCTGTGGGTCAGATGGGTGGGTATATATGGGTATGGGTACAGGCATTGGGTATCTATGATCTGAGAGATACCTGTTGTAAGCTGTATACCTATCTAACTGACCTGTAGATACATAAGACTGTAATTTTACAGATATGTTAAGTACTAATATAATATATACATGAAATAAACTCACTCTCAGATGTTCAAGGAGATGAAACAGCTGAGGAGGGAGACTATATACAATTGTCCATAATGGCAATGAAAAAGTAAGACATGATATCATAGCAATGGACATACCATCTAAGCTTTCCCAATATGACCACAGGTTGGCAGGTATGAGGTATGGGTATGGCTTAGAATACCTATAGGTTACCTATGCTATTCCTATATATATATCAAGGCAGATATTAAATGCCTTTGTATTATTGAATATGTCAAAGGGGCCAGATTCATTAGATTGAGCATAAAAATATTGTGTAAACCCATAGATATAGATTGTTACACTGTTTTCTCACTATGGAACTTGATTTATAGATAATTGGAACATGTCATTGATAGGTTAAGCAGATAGATATGTATAGGTATAGAGTTGAGCTATCTATGGTTTGAGATACTGATGTTAATCATGTCTACTTAGAACAGGCAGATATATTAATAATATGGATTAGATTTGTACTTAACTGATGAGAGATTACCAGTGGAATTTGGTAAATGTACTTAGATAGAATTGGTATACACAATGGAGTAATGAGCCGGGTTTGGGGCGGGCCCCAACAAGCTGAAGTTCCATGCTGCAGTCAAGATTGTGGAGGGCCCGAGCATGCGAGGGGCCTCCACAATCATGACGAAGGCATGGGACAGAAGCTTGTCTATATATAATGGAAGCTCAGTGTTTGGTGTTGTTTGCTTATCAAATAATGTTACTTAATAATGTTATCTAAGAATATGACTAAGATATTTACTAAGCAATTGGTAAGCAGCTGGGCCGCTCTTTTAGGCACTTCATTCCCACATTTTCATTGGGTGCCTCAATACTTATATAAGCTGATGGTGACTCATTTGGGATGCCTCACAACTTAGGAAGGTAGTTCCCACAGTTCGCTTTTCAACCATTTTTTATTGCTCAACAGCCACTGAACCATTTCTACTGCTTCTTTTATTTTTTGCTATATACAATAAGACTATATTTGAATATTTATTACATGATTACAGATGAAAATCTCTAAACTATGCAGATAATAAATTAAAATTCATGCAGAGTTAACTAATTATTTGAATCAACAAATATCTATTGTGATATTTCACTGCTGTCTTTGGCACTCTTTTAGAAGATTCTTTATGCAATAGGTTAAGGAAATAGAGAGCAACTCATTGCTTAATTTGATAAATCTAACCTTGAAGGAGTATTGCTATTTTAATAATGAACAAAGAATATGTATAAGTATCTATGAGCAATGTAAGTAATGTGAATAAGGCAGTAATAAGAGTAGACTGTACCTAGTTGACAAAGCATAAATGGTAACAACTAAGAGTATATTGTCTAATGGTTTCACTAATATTGAATAGTATAGATACAGTATCTCAGTTGGTGCAATGTAGACATAATGAATGTATTTGACTATCTATAACATGAGTAGATATCAGATTGAGAATATAAGAGGCATGTATATAAAGAAAAGTAAAAGTAGATACTAAGTAAACATAAGTGGGTAAAATGACCAAGACATGTGGATATCAAATAGATATTCTAAAATACATATCTCAGTCAGGCACAGTGTATGTATAATGACTGAGGTATGCAGGTGTCTATGGTTCCTACTTATAAGACATCTATGAAATAGGAGTAAGACAGAGAAAATAGATAGTGATAGTATATGAAATAATAAGAAGAGTAAATTCAGATGAAATATCATGTAACATATGGAATAACCTCCAACAT
This sequence comes from Armillaria sp. CMW 4456, assembly GCA_028551335.1. Taxonomy (NCBI): domain Eukaryota; kingdom Fungi; phylum Basidiomycota; class Agaricomycetes; order Agaricales; family Physalacriaceae; genus Armillaria; species Armillaria sp. CMW 4456. The sequence goes on along the minus strand of JANDKJ010000672.1, from coordinate 34,560 downwards.
TTAATACTTTGTTCATCTGACAGCCAAGGTGTTGGAGCTAATAGGTTTACAAAAGGAACCTGTTTTTCTTTTGTTTTATTGAATAATCCTTCAAAATATTAAGGCTTTTAGAGATTGCAGAGATACTTTTGCATTCTTGATTAACCAGAATTGAGTCAAAGTCAGTAATCTTAAAAGAAGGGATATATGCTGTGCATCTATAAATAGTATATTACTAAAAGACAATAGGTAGTAGAGCTTTCCTTCTGGTATTTTGGAATATCTGTGTATGCTATTTCAATTTTTTATGCATCTGGAATGTCAGAAAGAAGTTGTGCTGCAAAGAATACATGCTAATCTGTGTCAGACATTTTTAAATGTTTGATTCTTAATGAGTAAATGGCATGTACATAGGAAACAGCATATTTGCAAAATCCAGTGGTCAGATGGGTGGGTATATGATAGGTATGATACAAATTGGATATCTATGATCTGAGAGGCAAGTAGTAAGCTGTATACCTATCTGTGCATCTGTAGATATCATAAGACTGTAAATTTTACAGATATGTGAAGTACTAATATAATATATACATGAAATAAACTCACTCTTAGATGTTCAAGGAGATGAAACAGCTGAGGAGAGAGACTATATACAATTGTCCATAATATACAATGAAAAAGTAAGACATGATATCATGTGTTGGACATATTCTAAGTTTTCCCATTGCTACTGACAGGTTGGCAGGTACAGTATGGGTATGGCTTAGAATACCTTAGGTTACCTATTTGCTATATATATATCAAGGCAGATATTAAATGCCTTTGTATATTGAATATGTCAAAGGGGCCAGATTCATTAGATTGAGCATAAAAATATTGTGTAAACCCATAGCTATAGACTGTTACACTGTTACTTACTATGGAATCTTGATTTATTATAATTGAAACATGTCATTGATAGGTTAAGCTAGATATGTATAGCTAAGAGTTGAGTTCTCATAGGTTTGAGATACTGATGTTAATCATGTCTACTAAGAACAGGCAGATATATTAATAATATGGAGATTTGTACTTAACTGATGGATAAAAGGTAGATTACCAGTGTTTTGCTAAATGTACTTAGATAGAATTGTATATATAGTGGAGTAATAAGCCGGGTTTGGGGCGGGCCCCAACAAGCTGAAGTTCCATGCTGCAGTCAAGATTGTGGAGGGCCCGAGCATGCGAGGGGCCTCCACAATCATGACGAAGGCATGGGACAGAAGCTTGTCTATATATAATGGAAGCTCAGTGTTTGGTGTTGTTAGTTTTAGGGGGAATGTTACTAAGCATTACAAAGATATTTACTTAAGCATGACTAAGCAGCTGGACCGCTCTTTTAGGCACTTAATTCCCACATTTTCATTGGGTGCCTCAATACTTATATAAGCTGATGGTGACTCATTTGGGATGCCTCACAACTTAGGAAGGTAGTTCCCACAGTTCGCTTTTCAACCATTTTTTATTCCTCAACAGCCACTGAACCATTTCTACTGCTTCTTTTATTTTTTGCCATATACAATAAGACTATATTTGATATTTATTACATGATTACAGATCAAAATCTCTTAACTATGCAGATAATAAACTAAAATTCATGCAGAGTTAACTAATTATTTGAATCAACAATATCTATTGTGATATTTCACTGCTGTCTTTGGCACTCTTATAGACAATTCTTTATGCAATAGATTAAGGAAATAGAGAACAATTCATTGCTTAATTTGATAATCTAACCTTGAAGGAGTATTGCTATTTAATAATGAACAAAGAATGTGTATAAGTATCTACAAGCAATGTAAGTAATATGAATAAGGTAGTAATAAGAAAAGATATACTATTGATGAAGAATAAATGGTAAGAACTGAGTCAGTGCAATGTAGGCAAAATGACTGTAGATTGACAGTACTACTGTATCTATTGACAAAGAATAAATGGTAAGAACTAAGAGTAATTGTAAGTAATGGGACAGTAAATTGAATAGTAAGATACATACCTCAGTTGGTGCAATTTAGACAAAATAGCTGATGTATTTGACTATCTATAACATGTATAGATATGATTGAGAATATAAGAGGCATGTATATAAAGAAAAGTAAAAGTAGATACTAATTAAACAGTGGGTAAAATACCAAGACATATGGATATCAAATAGATATTCTCCAATACATACCTCAGTCAGGCACAGTGTATGTATAATGTCTGAGGTATGCAGGTGTCTATGGAGATAGGAGTCCTACTTATGATAGATATGAAACAATAAGAGAGTAAATTCAGATGAAATATCATGTAACATATAGATAACCTTCAACATTTAATACTTTGTTCATCTGACAGCCAAGGTGTTGGAGCTAATAGGTTTACAAAAGGAACCTGTTTTTCATTTTCTTTTATTAGATAATCCTCCAAAATATTAAGGCTTTTAGAGATTGTATAGATACTTTTGCATTCTTGATTAACCAGAATTGAGTCAAAATCAGTGATCTTAAAAGAAGGGATATATGCTGTGCATCTATAAATAGTGTATTACTAAAAGACAATAGGTAGTAGGGCTTTCCTTCTGGTATTTTGGAATATCTGTATATGCCATTTCAATTTTTTGTGCATCTGGAATATCAGAAAGAAGTTGTGCTGCAATGTTTTTAAGAGAATACCTCCATGCTAATCTGTGTCAGACATTTTGAAATGTTTGATTGTTGATGAGTAAATGGCATGTACATAGGAAATAGCATGACTTTGCAAAACCTGGTGGGTCAGATGGGTGGGTATATATGGGTATAGATACCTGTTGTAAGCTGTATACCTATCTAACTGACCTGTAGATACATAAGACTGTAATTTTACAGATATGTTAAGTACTAATATCATATATATATGAAATAAAGTCACTCTCAGATGTTTAAGGAGATGAAACAGCTGAGGAGGGAGACTATATACAATTGTCCATAATAGCAATGAAACAGTAAGACATGATATTATAGCAATGGATATACCACCTAAGCTTTCCCAATATGACCCACAGGTTGACAGGTACAGGTATGGATACAGCTTAGAATACCTATAGGTTACCCATGCCTTTGTATTATTGAATATGTCAAAGGGGCCAGATTCATTAGATTGAGCATAAAAATATTGTGTAAACCCATAGATATAGACTGTTACACTGTCCCTTCACTATGGAACTTGATTTATAGATAATTGAAACATGTCATTGATAGGTTAAGCAGATAGATATGTATAGGTATAGAGTTGAGGTATCTATGGTTTGAGATACTGATGTTAATCATGTCTACTAAGAACAGGCAGATATATTAATAATATGCATTTATTTGTACTTAACTGATGAGTAAAAGGTAGATTACCAGTGCAATTTGGTAAATGTACTTAGATAGAATTGCATACCCAGTGGTGTAATGAGCTGGGTTTGGGGCGGGCCCCAACAAGCTGAAGTTCCATGCCACAGTCAAGATTGTGGAGGGCCCGAGCATGCGAGGGGTCTCCACAATCATGACAAAGGCATGGGACAGAAGCTTGTCTATATATTAAATCACAACAGTGTTTGGTGTTGTTAGTTTTAGGGGGAATGTTACTTAATAATCTTACTTAAGAATATGACTAAGATATTTATAAGCAATTGGTAAGCAGCTGTGCCGCTCTTTTAGGCACTTCATTCCCATGTTTTCATTGGGTGCCTCAATACTTATATAAGGTGATGGTGACTCATTTGGGAAGCCTCACAACTTAGGAAGGTAGTTCCCACAGTTCACTTTTCAACCATTTTTTATTCCTCAACAGCCACTGAACCATTTCTACTGCTTCTTTTATTTTTTGCTATATACAATAAGACTATATTTGATATTTATTACATGATTACAGATCAAAATCTCTTAACTATGCAGATAATAAACTAAAATTCATGCAGAGTTAACTAATTATTTGAATCAACAAATATCTATTGTGATATTTCACTGCTGTCTTTGGCACTCTTATAGAAGATTCTTTATGCAATAGATTAAGGAGATAGAGAACAGTTCATTGCTTAATTTGATAATCTAACCTTGAAGGAGTATTGCTATTTGAATAATGAACAAAGAATATGTATAAGTATCTACAAGCAATGTAGACAAAATAACTGTAGATTGACAGTACTACTGTATCTATTGACAAAGAATAAATGGTAAGAACTAAGAGTAATTGTAAGTAATGGGACAGTAAATTGAATAGTAAGATATATACCTCAGTTGGTGCAATGTAGACAAAATAGCTAATGTATTTGACTATCTACAACATGTATAGATATGATTGAGAATATAAGAGGCATGTATATAAAGAAAAGTAAAAGTAGATACTAATTAAACAGTGGGTAAAATACCAAGACATATGGATATCAAATAGATATTCTCCAATACATACCTCAGTCAGGCACAGTGTATGTATAATGTCTGAGGTATGCAGGTGTCTATGGTTCCTACTTATAAGACATCTATGAGATAGGTGTAAGACAGAGAAAATAGATAGTGATAGTATATGAAACAATAAGAGAGTAAATTCAGATGAAATATCATGTAACATATGGATAACCTTCAACATTTAATACTTTGTTCATGTGACAGCCAAGGTGTTGGAGCTAATAGGTTTGCAAAAATAACCTGTTTTTCTTTTTCTTTCATTGGATAATCCTTCAAAATATTAAGGCTTTTAGAGGTTGCAGAGATACTTTTACATTCTTAATTAATCAGAATTGAGTCAAAGTCAGTAATCTTTAAAGAAGGGATATATACTGTGCATCTGTAAATAGTATATCACTAAAAAACAGTAGGTGTAGGGCTTTCCTTCTGGTATTTTGGAATATCTGTGTATGCTATTTCAATTTTTGGTGCATCTGGAATATCAGAAAGGAGTTGTGCTGCAATCTATATATCTATCTATATATTAAAACACATTGGTGTTTGGGTTTGTTTGCTTATCAAATAATGTTACTTAATAATGTTATCTAAGAATATGACAAAGATATTTACTAAGCAATTGGTAAGCAGCTGGGCCGCTCTTTTAGGCACTTGAATTCCTATACTGCATTTTCATTGGGTGCCTCAATACTTATATAAGCTGATAGTGATTCATTTGGGATGCACTCACAACTTAGCATGAAAGGAATTAGGTTTTTTGATTACAGTTCATAAAGCCATGGATATAGACCATTTCAACCATTTTTTTTTTCCATGATTCAAGAATATATAGTGAGTAATAAGCCATTTCTAACAAGCTGAAGTTTATTTTGTGGAGGGCCCGAGCATGCCTCCATCATGACAGATGGGACAGAAGCTTGTCTATATATTAAAAATGTTTGGCTTTGTTACTTGATTACAGATGACAAATATTTACTTAAGCAATTGATGCAGAGTTAACTAATTATTTGAATCAACAATGATCTCATTGTGGGATTTCACTGCTGTCTTTGGCACTCTTTTTCAACCATTTTTTATTGCTCAACAGCCACTGAACCATTTCTACTGCTTCTTTTATTTTTTGAAATATACAATAAGACTATATTTAATATTTATTAATGATTCCAGATAAAATCTCTGAACTATGAATAATAAATTATTTCATAGATTAATGAAAGAGATATTTTGAAAGTAATATATATAGGTAGTAACAGTATCTTATCTACATAGCAATGAAAGTCTGCAATGAAGGATAAAACAACTCATTGCTAATTTGAAAATGAAGATATATATTTGATAAAGTATCTACAAGAATGAAGTAATAATAAAGTAGTAATGAGAACTATTGATGTAAATGGTAAGAACTGCAATGTAGACAAAATAACTGTAGATTGACAGTACTACTGTACCTATTGACAAAGAATAAATGGTAAGAACTAAGAGTAATTGTAAGTAATGGGACAGTAAATTGAATAGTAAGATACATACCTCAGTTGGTGCAATGTAGACAAAATGATTAATGATGTATTTGACTATCTATAACATGTATAGGGATATGATTGAGAATATAAGAGGCATGTATATAAAGAAAAGTAAAAGTAGATACTAATTAAACAGTGGGTAAAATACCAAGACATATGGATATCAAATAGATATTCTCCAATACATACCTCAGTCAGGCACAGTGTATGTATAATGACTGAGATATGCAGGTGTCTATGGTTCCTACTTATAAGAAGATCTATGAGGTAGGAGTAAGACAGAGAAAATAGATAGTGATAGTATATGAAATAATAAGAGAGTAAATTCAGATGAAATATCATGTAACATATGGATAACCTTCAACATTTAATACTTTGTTCATCTGACAGCCAAGGTGTTGGAGCTAATAGGTTTGCAAAAGAAACCTGTTTTTCATTTTGTTTTATTAGATAATCCTCCAAAATATTAAGGCTTTTAGAGATTGTATAGATACTTTCACATTCTTGATTAACCAGAATTGAGTCAAAATCAGTGATCTTAAAAGAAGAGGATATATGCTGTGCATCTATAAATAGTGTATCACTAAAAGACATTAGGTAGTAGGGCTTTCCTTCTGGTATTTTGGAATATCTGTGTATGCCATTTCAATTTTTTGTGCATCTGGAATGTCAGAAAGAAGTTGTGCTGCAATGTTTTTAAGAGAATACATGCTAATCTGTGTCAGATATTTTTAAATGTTTGATTTTTGGTGAGTAAATGGCATGTACATAGGAAACAGCATGGCTTTGCAAAACCTGGTGGGTCAGATGGGTGGGTATATATGGGTATAGGGACAGGCATTGGGTATCTATGACCTGAGAGATACCTGTTGTAAGCTGTATACCTATCTAACTGACCTGTAGATACATAAGACTGTAATTTTACAGATATGTTAAGTACTAATATAATATATACATGAAATAAACTCACCCTCAGATGTTCAAGGAGATGAAACAACTGAGGAGGGAGACTATATACAATTGTCCATAATGGCAATGAAAAAGTAAGACATGATATTATAGCAATGGACATACCATCTAAGCTTTCCCAATATGACCCACAGGTTGGCAGGTACAGGTATGGATACAGCTTAGGATACCTATAGGTTACCCATGCTATTCCCTATATATATATCAAGGCAGATATTAAATGCCTTTGTATTATTGAATATGTCAAAGAGGCCAGATTCATTAGATTGAGCATAAAAATATTGTGTAAACCCATAGATATAGATTGTTACACTGTTTTCTCACTATGGAACTTGATTTATAGATAATTGGAACATGTCATTGATAGGTTAAGCAGATAGATATATATAGGTATAGAGTTGAGTTACCCATGGTTTGAGATACTGATGTTAATCATGTCTACTTAAGAACAGGCAGATATATTAATATGGATTGATTTTTACTTAACTGATGAATAAAAGGTAGATTACCAGTGGAATTTGGTAAATGTACTTAGATAGAATTGTCTACACAGTGGAGTAATGAGCCAGGTTTGGGGCGGGCCCCAACAAGCTGAAGTTCCATGCCAAGTCAAGATTGTGAAAGGCCTGAGCATGTGAGGGGCTTTCACAATCATGACCAAGGCATGGGACAGAAGCTTGTAGTAAGTGAGTTTGGTGACAGGAGCTGACTATGCCTTTGTGTTGTGAGATATTGAGCATTGACTTGGATTGATTGAAATAATCACAGAGTGTGTGCCAATTACTCCCTCTGTCACACTTGCAAGGGTTGACACTAGACATTAGCCCACTCCACTAAAAGATCACGGGCTGATAGTGATCAGACATTGAATGGTGATCGAGGATCGACATTCACACCAGAGTGCAGTGATATCATAAGGAAACAATGGGCTCCAGACCTTGGATTGATCATGGCACTGCAGGAACACTCAGGATGGCAAATGGAAAGCCCGGTACCAAGGAAAAGATAACCTAAAAGATTTAATGAAACAGGACCATATTAAACTGCACATAAACCCGGACTGGGGATAACAGAGGACCATGTGGATACATTTCACTCTCCTGCTAATGGATGCACCAGATTGCACTATGCTGCTCTACAAATTATAAGGAGCGCTCTCTGCTGGACAGGCAGTGATCAAAAGGACTCAAATCTGAAGGCTGGAAATAAACGAGTCAGAATGACGACCATAGGGAGGCATGCTGGATGCGCTCCTTGGTGCATGGACCATTGCCTAATACATAGAGTCGGTTTGGAATGGAGAGCACATATAAATACAGTAGATACGGAGTAGAAGACAAGCTTCGGGCCCCCTCTGTGTAGTGTGTAAGCAAAAGTTGACACTCTCAGTCGGTTCAGTCAGTAGCTTCGAATATAGAGATTGGTTCACAGCAGTAAAAACTCTGTGTGAAGTGTGATCAACTCTAAGTTCATCTAGGGGATGTTAGGGAGGCCAGAGCACTTGCGCTCTTGTGTGTGTAGGGTTTCGGGTGACACGTGGAGCTACAGTTGGCAGAGGTTCAAACCCTTTGGACTGATTAGCTTGTGCTCTTTTCCCCAAGTGGCAGAGGTTCAAACCCTTTGGCTTGTGGGACAGTGTTATTGTGTTTTTGGGTTTCTCTGACTCGGCACAGGTTCAAACCCTGTGGAGTTACGATCGGTTAGGAAGCTAGAGTGCATTGGTTTGAACCCAGTGGCTCTTGTGGATTGGATTTGGGAGCATCTCTTGGAAGAGCGCATTGTGTTTGGGTTAGTTTTGTGTGTTTTAAGGGCGAATTGTGTTGTGCTCTGCATCTGGGATGGTGCATTTGTGATATTGCCTTGAGGCCCAGCGACAAAGTTGCCACCTCTTGTAACAAAAGTCTAGAAAATCAGAGAGCGCACCTGTTTAAAGCGTATTCGAGGTCCTAGAACCCGTCTTATCAATTCCACTGCTTGCTTCTATCGCATTATAATCCCCCACGAACTAAAGAGTGTGTGGTTGTTGTGTGTGGTTGTAGCATTGAGAGTTAGAGTGTGATTCAGAGTCAGTAGTCTCTGCTCGCATTTCGAGTCCATTTTGGCTGCACGCAGCGACTAGCCTCTTCACCGGGCTTCAATTGGGGTGGGCCCCAACAAGCTGAAGTTCCATGCTGCAAATCAAGATTGTTGAGGTCCTGTTGCATGCGAGGGGCTACTCCACAATCATGACGAAGTTACTACAGAAGCTTGTCATATATTGGTCACATAGGTGTTGGGCAAAGTTAGTTTCTAAGGGAATGTTAGGTCAGGGATTACTGGGATATTTACAGTTAAGCATGACAAAGTGACAGCTGAAACCTGCTCTTTTAGGCACTTAATTACCGCATTTTCTTGGGTACCTCAATACTTATATAAGCTGATGGTGAACTCATTTGGGATGCCTTAGGCCACTTAGGAAGGTAGTTCCCAATAAGTTCACTTTTCAGCCACTTTTCATTCCTCAACAGCCACTGAACCATTTAAATACTGCTTCTTATATTTTTTGTCATGTACAATAAGACTATATTTAATATTTACAAGCTTCTGTCCCATGCCTTCATCATGATTGTGAAGGCCCCTCACACGCTTGGGACCTCCACAATCTTGACTGCAGCATGGAACTTCAGCTTGTTGGGGCCCGCCCCAAACCTGGCTTATTACTCCTCACTTTATTCACTCCTTTTTAAATAATTTTATTCTATTCTCTAATCTATAAGAACTTCTGGATATACAATATTAGGTGTTTTAAATTCTACACATCCAGATTTTACTAATACCTTTACACCTTGTTTTGAAGTACATCTTGATAGAGCTACATACAATTGTCCATGTGTAAATACAGGAGTCTGAAGATTAATACCTACATATTTGACAGATTGTCCTTGAGACTTGTTGATTGTCATGCTAAAGCAAACATGGACTGGAAATTGGTGCTGATGTAAATCAAATGGAAGTTCTGCACCAGAGCTCAAAGTGATACATGGAATAAATGCAGTCTTTCCTTTATGATCACCACTAAGTATTCTGACCTGGAGAAGTCTATGACCCATGCCTATGAGAATGACACATGTCCCATTGCAAAGACCATTTTTTGGATCCAAATTTCTTAGAAGCATTAATGGGACTCCTTGTTTAAGACATAACTTTGACAAAGGAAATCCTGACATATTAATACTATTTAGGAATTCTATAGGGTATTCCATATCTCCATCAACCCCTTCTTCTCTTTGTTGAGTATCAGCACTGTAATAAACCTTTTCCTGTCCTTGAAATTGACTAAGAATTATCTGGTTGATATCATCAACATCTGTATTTTGGGAGCATAGAATTGTTCACTCTGAGAAAAAGGTATCATTGTAATGAGAGGGATTGAGTGTTTGGATGGAAGGATAGATTGCCTTTATAAGATCCTCAATAGTGTCACCACATTTCATAGTATTTGGAAGAGTAACAAATCCAGAGTTATCAGAGTTTCTTCCATGTCCAACATCTAACAGCCATTTTGCAAACTCAACTTCATCATTCTCCAATCGCATATTTTGTGTCAGTTTAAGGACAGTAATACTTCTCCAAAGTGGAGATTGTTGAATACATTGAGCAATAATTTGTTCTCTACTGCCTTTAATCACTACAGGAAGGATCTGTTGAAAGTCACCTCCAAAGACAACTGTAAGACCTCCAAAAGGATGTTCATCCCCTCTAATATCTCTCAATGAGGCATCTACAGCCTCTTGGCAAAATCGATCCTGCATAGGAACCTCATCCCAAATAATAAGATCAGTCTTTTGGATTAACTCTGCCAGATGAGATCTATGCTTAATATTACAGGTTCATCCTTCATAAAGGTCTATAGGAATTTTGAAAGTAGAGTGAGCAGTACAGCCACCCATTAAAAGAAGAGATGCAATGCCAGATGATGCTACACATAAAACAATTTTGTTTTGTGCTTGTAGAGCATAACACAATGCATTATATGTGAATGTTTTTCCTGTTCCACCAGGTCCATGCAAAAAAAACAACTGGTTATATATATGAATATAATTGTTTAATTATTATATATATAAAATACATACCTTTGGTTCATTGTTCATTACAGCATTATAGATTACATCAAAAGCAATTCTCTGATCTGTATTCAGTCTCTCTTGATGTTCTATTGCTAACTGAGCCTGATCTGCATTATTATATCTTCTTTGTTCTGCAATCAGTGGATTGGAATCAACAAAGTTCATAGCCCTCCATCTCTGTCTATTAGGCTCTGGTAAACCAAAGTCCTTTGTTGAAGATCTCAATTCACCTTCTAGAAGATACAGTCCATAGTCATAGATATCTTCTGCTGTGATATTCTCATTAGCATTAAAGTGTCTTGCTAAATCATCACAAATAGAAACTTTGAATTGATTCCATAAAGCTAATGGATCAGAGGGATGGCAATCTCTGAGAATAATAACAAAGAGTTGTCGAAGTTGTGGTCCCAGCTTAAATACAGATGCCTCCTCCAAACATTGACTCCATTCTCTATCATCTTGTAGTAGACCACATGCTAAACAGGCTGCTCGAAATGTCTCATAATTTTCACCTTCAAAGTGTTTAAGATCCTCATAACAGGTTGGTCCATATACTACTGTCAATAAGAGACGAAGATAGAACCGTTCTCCAGAAGTTGGATGTGCAAAATACATACTGACCAATGGCAAAACCTCTTTTACGAATGGTCCATTTTTTTGTGCCTTTATCCCAGCAGAATTTCTGAGGAAACTCCTGATAGAGACAATCACGTGCTAATGTAGAGGCATCAGCAGGATTTTGAATAGCTGCATCAGCTTCCATTTTATTTGTTTCAAAAAATGAAGTTAGCATTGTGCATCCTGCAGCACCTCAGTCCACTACTGCCTGAGCATTTTCATCTCCATGAAATATTACAGTATGCTCATTATGCAAATGCACAACTAAACGAACTACATTTGGTTTTTCCTATTTATTTAATGTATGAGTCTTTTTGTAATATAAACATTTAATTAAAAAACACTAACCTGATGCATAAAATAATGGAATATTCGCCAAGTGGCTTCTGCTGCTGAAATATAACGTGCATCCAAGTATTGCTGAATCTCATCTTCAGTATTTCTAAACCCAATTGTTGTTCTATCATGTCCTTTGTATACATATTTATGAATATATTTAAAAGCCTTGACTGAGACACAAACTTCTAGATTGGCATGACACTCAAGAAGTAAGAGTAGAAGTGGAGAGTGAGGAACAACCCAAGAGTTATCAATTGTCTTTCCATTAGCAGGAGAGCGTGGGTCATTAATTTTGAATGTGTGACCTTGACGCCTACGATATAAAGGATACCCATTTTCAGCCATCATGGTTTCATTCTGAAAAGGTTTTGGAAAACCCTTTGTACATTTGCCATCTTTCATACATACAGCATTTGGGTTCATAGCACCACATGGACCATGGATCATATATTTAGTAACAGCCTCATAAAGCCTTGGATATTTGTCCTTGTCAGGAATTTCAGCAGAAATAAGACAATCAACCAAATGAGGATCATGGACACGTGAATCAGGAGATAAGAAGATAAGGATATGAATATGAGGAAGACCTCGTTTTTGAAATTCAATAGTGCAAACATGTCCCACATATTTTCCTAATAGTCCATGCTTGATTTTATCCAATATCTATTCTGACTTTTTCATAAAATACACAGGCAATTAAATCAGGGCGATCATTAGGACTTTGTCCAGGCAAAAGATTCTCTACTACTTCTTTCCATTTAGGATTGGCAGTGATTGTAAAAAAGAGATCTGGCTTAGAAAAAAATCTGGCCAAGGCTAAAGAATCCTGATACAATTGAAACATATTTCAGGAACCTCCAATAAATGAAGAAGGAAGAATAAAGCGACTGCCCAGCTCATTCATATTAATATCCACTCTGTCATGAACACTATCTACTATCCCTTGATATATATCAGCACATATCTGATTTTGATTATGCCTATACCATAGTAGTCTGGCCTGATCAGTTTGGGCAAAAGCATCACAGATATACTGCTGTAAAAGACTTTGTGCCATAAAGAGATGGTTTGACTCTATATATTCAGGTCGTATATGAAGACAATAAGAATGATATTCTCTTTGAGTAACATATTTTTGTTTTCCTTTTGGTTGTGAATGATCTTCTTCAGGATCATCATCTTCAGGCTCTCCATGGTTATCTGTAACCTCAGTGAGATCTACTCCTTTTAATGGAATTCCAATATGCCATCCCAGTTCTCCTCTTGGAAATAGAAGAACATAGTATAATGGTTGATAAAAGGGACTATAATCCTGGATCCGTTTAAGATGTCCTTGTCGAAGAGACACTATAATATCACGTTTAGCATCATAGTCTGTACTATCCTGGATAACAACAGCAATCTGAGATTCTGTAGGCAGATTCCAACGTCGCTTATCCTGACCAGCAGGTATAGTAATACAGCAATGTCGCTCAATATCTCTGGTATTGCATCCTTCCAGTCTTTCACAGGCCATTTTGAATGTTCTGACATGCACATTATTTTCAATAAACCAATCATGTAATTCCAGCAGTATAGTACCATCCAATTGATTTTGGTTGTTGAAATTACGCTTCTCAGAAGCCTGTTGAGGATCCAAAAAATATACTTGAGCATATTTAGCTGAACCATCTTCTCCCCATAGTAACTGACCCAATTTATGAGTAAGTTCACCTTGAATTTTATATACAGGAGGGCCATGATTGCCAGTATTTAAACTGTCATCCACTTTTACACCTAAAGATATCATAGCAAATGCAGCATTATAGCGTCTAATATGCTTTTGAAAATGTTTTTCTCTAATCCCTTGACCATAGAATAAATTTGATAAAAGAGTAGGAAGTTTTTGAAGTATAGGTAATTCTATTTTTCCACTTAAACAACATCCACCAAATACTGGGTTACATTTTGATGATCTAGACAACTTTTCTACTATCCAATGAAGAGCACCACAATTTGGGCATATGGAATTTCATTTCACCTAAATACAATACTTGAAATTCTTATTATTCTCATCAACAGGCTGTAAGCCTAATGGTAAGTCATTAACATTGAGAATATTAGGAGGGAGATGTCGCTCTAAATCAGGAGGAGGAGCATTATCAGAATTCTCTTCTTCAAAATTAGGAAGATTTTCATCATCAGAGACATGCTCTCTCTCCAAATCAGGAGGAATGTTATTATTAGAAATATTTTCCCTCTCATCAATATGAGAACAGACTCTATGAGTACAGTGGATGCCCAAGCACAGGAGCAGAAGGAACAGAGGGAATATTATCCAATTGTAATAAAAAAGAGGATCTGGATTTACAGATAGTACATGTTGCTGTATAGGAGGACCACGTATAGGAGGAGGATATAGAGGGGGAAGATCTGCAAATTGTTGCTGTAAATTGAGAGAGGAATCATGATAAACAATAGATTGTAGATTTACAGCTGATGAATGTGACTGAACATGATGGCCACGACGAATAGGAGCAGTAGGAAGAGGAGGAAGATTTGCCAATTGTTGACGTAAATCAGAAGGATCATGATAAGCAATAGAATCTGTATTTACAGATGAATTATGCTGCTGTATATGATGACCATGAACAGAAACAGAATGAAGAGGAGAAAGATTAGCATACTGTTGTTGCAAATTCAAAGAAATAACATCTTCATTTATAGAAGGTAACTGTTCCTGAATACCATGACCATGCATAGGTAGCAGTGGGAACAGAAGGAATATTGGCCATTTGTTGGCATACATGAGATGAATGATGCATAGAAGGTATAGAAGCATCATATGTAGATGTATTATTCAAGAGATTTGCCATCCCTGAATGCAATCTATAAGTCTTCCCATTATATTGCACAGTCTGCAAATTAGGGGCATCATTCATATCACCAATGAATGGATCAACATCATTATCTACACTACTCTCAGAAGCTATAGTAGAGTGGTGAGGTATGCGGCAGTGCTCAGGACTGTCTAAGACATGACTGAGATGCTCAGCATTATGCTCTCATCCATGAGATGGTGTGGAGGGAGGTGTAGACCTGTATATGACAATCATAATTAATATAATTGAGTTAGAAAAGATATATCATATATACATACATTTTTAGACTTGGAAACTTCAGAGAAAGAAATTCTGGACTGAGGATATATGATATCAACAGCAGATGAAGAGCTCTATGGTAAGAGAGGCTCTGTAGATCACTGTAGATAGTAATAATCAATATAATTGATATAATAATGATAATATAATGAATACATACATGTATCTTGATCCAAATAGGTTGGATGGCTCAGATAGAGGTGTAATGAGCTCTGGGAATGTGATAGCAAGAAAAGAAGGAAGCTTGATGATCAGGATCAGTGTAGATGAAGAAGATCATCAGTATTGATATAAATATAACAATTAAATATACACACATTTCTCCTTGTTGATTCAGCAATATCCACCAATGAAAGCCAAGGAAAGAGCAAAAGAGATGAGGGAGATATAGAAGAAGCAAGAGGCAGCAATGGAGGGGGAGATGAGGGGAGGAGGAAAGGAGGGAAAGGTGTGGCAGCCTTATGTGCGAAGAATTTAGGGGCATGGGAAAAGAGTTCCTAATGGGTAGGTATTCAGTGTGGGAGTTAAGTGCCTAAAAGAGCAGCACAGCTGCTTACCAATTGCTTAAGTAAATATCTTTGTCATGATTCTTAGTAACATTATTAAGAACATTATTAAAGCAAACAACACCAAACACCTATGTGTTTTAATATATAGACAAGCTTCTGTCCCATGCCTTCGTCATGATTGTGGAGGCCCCTCGCACGCTCGGGCCCTCCACAATCTTGACTGCAGCATGGAACTTCAGCTTGTTGGGGCCCCCCAAACCCTCATTACTCCACTGCTATGCAATTCTATCTAAGTACATTTACCAAATTGTGCTGGTAATCTACCTTTTATTCATCAGTTAAGTACAAATCAATCCATATTATTAATATATCTGCCTGTTCTAGTAGACATGATTAACATCAGTATCTCAAACCATGGATAGCTCAACTCTATACCTATACATATCTATTTGCTTAACCTATCAATGACATGTTCCAATTATCTATAAATCTAATTCCATAGTGAAGGAACAGTGTAACAGTCTATATCTATGGGTTTACACAATATTTTTATGCTCAATCTAATGATCTGGCCCCTTTGACATATTCAATAATACAAAGGCATTTAATATCTGCCTTGATATATATATAGCAAATAGCATAGGTAACCTATAATGTAAGCCTATAGGTACTCATTACCTGCCAACCTGTGTCATAATAAAAGGTTAGATGGTATGTCCATTGCTATGATATCATGTCTTAGCATTATGGACAATTGTATATAGTCTCCCTAAGTGGAAACATCTGAGAGTGAGTTTATTTCATGTATATATTATATTAGTACTTATATATCTGTAAAATTACAGTCTTATGTATCTACAGAGGTATCAGGTATACAGCTTACAACAGGTATCTCTCAGATCATAGATATCCAATGCCTGTACCCATACCCATATATACCCACCCATCTGACCCACTTAACAAAGCCATGCTTTTCCTATGTACATGCCATTTACTCACTAACAATCAAACATTTAAAAATGTCTGACACAGATTAGCATGTATTCTTTGCAGCACAACTTCTTTCTGACATTCCAGATGCATAGAAAATTGAAATGGCATACACAGATATTCCAAAATACCAGAAGGAAAGCCCTACTACCTATTGTCTTTTAGTAATACACTATTTATAGATGCACAGCATATATCCCTTCTTTTAAGATCACTGATTTTGACTCAATTCTGGTTAATCAAGAATGCAAAAGTATCTATGCAATCTCTAAAAGCCTTAATATTTTGGAGGATTATCTAATAAAAGAAAATGAAAAACAGGTTCCTTTTGTAAACCTATTAGCTCCAACACCTTGGCTGTCAGATGAACAAAGTATTAAATGTTGAAGGTTATCCATATGTTACATGATATTTCATCTGAATTTACTCTCTTATTATTTCATATACTATCACTATCTATTTTCTCTGTCTTACTCCTATCTCATAGATCCCTTATAAGTAGGAACCATAGACACCTGCATACCTCAGTCATTATACATACACTGTGCCTGACTGAGGTATGTATTGGAGAATATCTATTTGATATCCATATGTCTTGGTATTTTACCCACTGTTTAATTAGTATCTACTTTTACTTTTCTTTATATACATGCCTCTTATATTCTCAATCATATCTATACATGTTGTAGATAGTCAAATACATTAGCTATTTTGTCTACATTGCACCAACTGAGGTATATATCTTACTATTCAATTTACTGTCCCATTACTTACAATTACTCTTAGTTCTTACCATTTATTCTTTGTCAATAGGTACAGTAGTCTGGTACAGTATTACTGTCTTAATCTACAGTTATTTTGTCTACTGCATTGCTTGTAGATACTTATACATATTCTTTGTTCATTATTAAAATAGCAATACTCCTTCAAGGTTAGATTATCAAATTAAGCAATGAATTGTTCTCTATTTCCTTAATCTATTGCATAAAGAATCTTCTATAAGAGTGCCAAAGACAGCAGTGAAATATCACAATAGATATTTGTTGATTCAAATAATTAGTTAACTCTGCATGAATTTTAGTTTATTATCTGCATAGTTTAGAGATTTTGATCTGTAATCATGTAATAAATATCAAATATAGTCTTATTGTATATGAGCAAAAAATAAAAGAAGCAGTAGAAATGGTTCAGTGGCTGTTGAGGAATAAAAAATGGTTGAAAAGCGAACTGTGGGAACTACCTTCCTAAGTTGTGAGGCATCCCAAATGAGCCACCATCAGCTTATATAAGTATTGAGGCACCCAATGAAAATGTGGGAATTAAGTGCCTAAAAGAGCGGTCCAGCTGCTTACCAATTGCTTAAGTAAATATCTTAGTCATATTCTTAAGTAACATTATTAAGTAACATTCCCCCTAAAACTAACAACACCAAACACTGTTGTGATTTAATATATAGACAAGCTTCTGTCCCATGCCTTCGTCATGATTGTGGAGGCCCCTCGCATGCTCAGGCCCTCCACAATCTTGACTGCGGCATGGAACTTCAGCTTGTTGGGGCCCACCCCAAACCCGGCTCATTACTCCACTGTGTATGCAATTCTATCTAAGTACATTTACCAAATTGTCTGGTAATCTACCTTTTATTCATCAGTTAAGTACAAATCAATCCATATTAATATATCTGCCTGTTCTTAGTAGACATGATTAACATCAGTATCTCAAACCATGGGTAGCTCAACTCTATACCTATACATATCTATCTGCTTAACCTATCAATGACATGTTTCAATTATCTATAAATCAAGTTCCATAGTGAGGAAACAGTGTAACAGTCTATATCCATGGGTTTACACAATATTTTTATGCTCAATCTAATGAATCTGGCCCCTTTGACAGGTATTCAATAATACAAAGGCATTTAATATCTGCCTTGATATATATATAGGGAATAGCATGGGTAACCTATAGGTATCCTAAGCCATACCCATACTCATACCTGCCAACCTGTGGGTCATAATGGGAAAGCTTAGATGGTATGTCCATTGCTATGATATCATGTCTTACTTTTTCATTGCCATTATGGACAATTGTATATAGTCTCCCTCCTCAGCTGTTTCATCTCCTTGAACATCTAAGAGTGAGTTTATTTCATGTATATATTATATTAGTACTTAACATATCTGTAAAATTACAGTCTTATGTATCTACAGGTCAGTTAGATAGGTATACAGCTTACAACAGGTATCTCTCAGGTCATAGATATCCAATGCCTGTACCCATACCCATATATACCCACCCATCTGACCCACCAGGTTTTGCAAAGCCATGCTGTTTCCTATGTACATGCCATTTACTCATTAAGAATCAAACATTTAAAAATGTCTGACACAGATTAGCATGTATTCTTTAAAAACATTGCAGCACAACTTCTTTCTGACATTCCAGATGCACAAAAAATTGAAATGGCATACACAGATATTCCAAAATACCAGAAGGAAAGCCCTACTACCTATTGTCTTTTAGTGATACACTATTTATAGATGCACAGCATATATCCCTTCTTTTAAGATTACTGATTTTGACTCAATTCTGGTTAATCAAGAATGTGAAAGTATCTATACAATCTCTAAAAGCCTTAATATTTTGGAGGATTATTTAATAAAAGGAAATGAAAAACAGGTTCCTTTTGCAAACCTATTAGCTCCAACACCTTGGCTGTCAGATGAACAAAGTATTAAATGTTGAAGGTTATCCATATGTTACATGATATTTCATCTGAATTTACTCTCTTATTGTTTCATATACTATCACTATCTATTTTCCCTGTCTTACTCCTATTTCATAGATCTTTTATAAGTAGGAACCATAGACACCTGCATACCTCAGTCATTATATATACACTGTGCCTGACTGAGGTATGTATTGGAGAATATCTATTTGATATCCATATGTCTTAGTATTTTATCCACTGTTTAATTAGTATCTACTTTAGATACTTTTCTACTGTTCCTTTTCTTTATATACATGCCTCTTATATTCATCAATCATATATATACATTGCATAGATAGTCAAATACATTTAGCTATCAATTTGTCTACATTGCACTACCTGAGGTATGTATCTTACTATTCAATTAGTATCTGTCCTGTTCATTATTAAAATACATACTCCTAGTTCTTAGATTATCAAATTACAATCAGTCTTATTGTCTTACATTGCATTGACTTGCACTACTCAGTTCCTTACCATTTATTCTTGATCAATAGTATGTCTTTTTCTTATTACTACCTTATTCATATTACTTGCATTGCTTGTAGATACTTATACATATTCTTTGTTCATTATTAAAATAGCAATACTCCTTCAAGGTTAGATTATCAAATTAAGCAATGAATTGTTCTCTATTTCCTTAATCTATTGTATAAAGAATCTTCTATAAAGAGTGCCAAAGACAGCAGTGAAATATCACAATAGATATTGTTGATTCAAATAATTAGTTAACTCTGCATGAATTTTAGTTTATTATCTGCATAGTTAAGAGATTTTGATCTGTAATCATGTAATAAATATCAAATATAGTCTTATTGTATATGGCAAAAAATAAAAGAAGCAGTAGAAATGGTTCAGTGGCTGTTGAGGAATAAAAAATGGTTGAAAAGTGAACTGTGGGAACTACCTTCCTAAGTGGTGAGGCATCCCAAATGAGCCACCATCAGCTTATATAAGTATTGAGGCACCCAATGAAAATGTGGGAATTAAGTGCCTAAAAGAGCAGTCCAGCTGCTTAGTCATGCTTAAGTAAATATCTTTGTAATGCTTAGTAACATTCCCCCTAAAACTAACAACACCAAACACTGAGCTTCCATTATATATAGACAAGCCTCTGTCCCATGCCTTCATCATGATTGTGAATGACCCTCGCACGCTCGGGTCCTTCACAATCTTGACTGCAGCATGGAACTTCAGCTTGTTGGGGCCCGCCCCAAACCCGGCTAATTACTCCATTGTGTATCCAATTCTATCTAAGTACATTTACCACATTCCACTGGTAATCTGCCTTTTATCCATCAGTTAAGTACAAATGAATGTATATTAATATATCTGCCTGTTCTAAGCAGACATGATCAATATCTGAATTGGTATCTTAAACCATGTATTTCAAACCATGGGTACCTCAACTCTATACCTATATATATCTATCTGCCTTGATGTATATGTAGAAAATGGCATGGGTAACCTATAGGTATCCTAAGCCATACCCATACCCATACCTGCCAAACTGTGAATCATATTGGAAAAGCTTAGATGGCATGTCCATTGCTATGATATCATGTCTTACTTTTTCATTGCCATTATAGACAATTGTATATAGTCTCTCTCCTCAGTTGTTTCATCTCTTTGAACATCTGAGGGTGAGTTTATTTCATGTATATGTTGTATTAGTACTTAACATACCTGTAGAATCACAGTCTTATGTATCTACAGGTCAGTTAGATAGGTATACAGCTTAAAACAGGTATCTCTTAGGTCATAGATACCCAAAGCCCATACCCATATCCATACATACCCACTCATCTGACCCACCAGGTTTTGCAAAGCCATGCTATTCCCTATGTACATGTCATTACTCACCAACAATCAAACATTTAAAAATGTCTGACACAGATTAGCATGTATTCTCTCAAAAACATTGCAGCACAACTTCTTTCTGACATTCCAGATGCACAAAAGATTGAAATAGTATACACAGATATTCCAAAATACCAGAAGGAAAGCTCTACTACCTATTGCATTTTAGTAGTATCCTATCTACAGGTGTGCAGCACATATTCCTTCTTTCAAGATTATTGACTTTGACTCAATTCTGTTTAATCAAGAATGTGAAAGTGTCTCTGCAACTTCTAAAGGCCTTAATATTTTGAAGGATTATTTAACAAAAGCAAAAGAGAAACAGGTGCCTTTTGCAAACCTATTAGCTTCAACATTTTAGCTGTTAGATGAATAAAGTATTAAATATTAGAGGTTATCCATACATTACATGATATTTCACATGAATTTACTCTTCTACATAGATTCCTTATAAGTAGGTGTTGGAGGTTATCCATACCTGACATAGTATTTCATCCAAATTTACTCTTCTTTTATTTCACATATTATTGTTATCTATTTTCCCCATTGTACTCCTATCTCAAAGATTCTATAAGTAGGAACTGTTGACATCTGCATACCTCAGTCATTACACATACACTATACCTGACTGAGGTATGTCCTTTTCTTATTGCAGCCTTATTTACATTACTTACTTTGTTTGTAGATACTGATATATATTCTTTGTCTATTAGGTACAGTCTTCCAATACAGTCATTATGCATATGTTGTGCCTGACTGAGATACTGATATATATTCTTTATCTATTAGTAGGAACCATAGACACCTGTATACCTTAGTTGTTATGTACATGCTTGCCCAACTGAGGTATGTCTTCTCTTATTACTGCCTTATTCACATTACTTACATCACTCATAGATACTTATACATATTCTTTGTTCATTATTACAACAGCAATACTCCTTCAAGGTTATATTTATCAAATTAAGCAATGAGTTGCTCTCTAATACCTTGAAATACTGTAGAAAGAACTTGCTAAAAGAGTGCTAAAGATGGCAATGGAATATCACAATAGATATTTGTTGATTTGAATATTTCTCAATGTCAAACAATAAGTTGTACATGAAATTTAATTTATTAGTTGCATAGTTTAGAGATTTTCATCTGGAATCATGTAATAAATATTAAATATAGTCTTATTGTATATAGCCAAAAATAAAAGAATCAATTGAAATGGTTCAGTGGCTGTTGAGCAATAAAAAGTGGTTGAAAAGCGAACTGTGGGAACTACCTTCCTAAGTTGTGAGGCAGCCCAAAAGAGCCACCATCAGCTTATATAAGTGTTAAGGCACCCAATGAAAATGTGGGAATTAAATGCCTAAAAGAGTGTTCCAGCTGCTTACCATGCTTAAGTAAATATCTTAGTAATGAGCTGACTAACATTGACCAATGAAACCAAGCAAACAACAAACACCAATGTGTTTTAATATATAGACAAGCTTCTGTCCCATGCCTTCGTCATGATTGTGGAGACCCCTCGCATGCTCGGGCCCTCCACAATCTTGACTGCGGCATGGAACTTCAGCTTGTTGGGGCCCGCCCCAAACCTGGCTCATTACTCCACTTGGTATGCAATTCTATCTAAGTACATTTACCAAATTGTGCTGGTAATCTACCTTTTACTCATCAGTTAAGTACAAATCAATCCATATTATTAATATATCTGCCTGTTCTTAGTAGACATGATTAACATCAGTATCTCAAACCATAGATAGCTCAACTCTATACCTATACATATCTATCTGCTTAACCTATCAATGACATGTTTCAATTATCTATAAATCAAGTTCCATAGTAAAGGAACAGTGTAACAGTCTATATCTATGGGTTTACACAATATTTTTATGCTCAATCTAATGAATCTGGCCCCTTTGACATATTCAATAATACAAAGGCATTTAATATCTGCCTTGATATATATATAGCGAATAGCATAGGTAACCTATAGGTATTCTAAGCCATACCCATACTCATACCTGCCAACCTGTGAGTCATAATGGGAAAACTTAGATGGTATGTCCATTGCTATGATATCATGTCTTACTTTTTCATTGTTATTATGGACAATTGTATATAGTCTCCCTCCTCAGCTGTTTCATCTCCTTGAACATCTAAGAGTGAGTTTATTTCATGTTTATATTATATTAGTACTTCACATATCTGTAAAATTACAGTGTTATGTATCTACAGGTCAGATAGGTATACAGCTTACAACAGGTATCTCTCAGATCATAGATATCCAATGCCTGTACCCATACCCATATATACCCACCCATCTGACCCACTGGATTTTGCAAAGCCATGCTTTTCCTATGTACATGCCATTTACTCATTAAGAATCAAACATTTAAAAATGTCTGACACAGATTAGCATGTATTCTCTTAAAAACATTGCAGCACAACTTCTCTCTGACATTCCAGATGCATAGAAAATTGAAATGGCATACACAGATATTCCAAAATACCAGAAGGAAAGCTCTACTACCTATTGTCTTTTAGTAATACACTATTTATAGATGCACAGCATATATCCCTTCTTTTAAGATTACTGATTTTGACTCAATTCTGGTTAATCAAGAATGCAAAAGTATCTATGCAATCTCTAAAAGCCTTAATATTTTGGAGGATTATTTAATAAAACAAAATGAAAAACAGGTTCCTTTTGTAAACCTATTAGCTCCAACACCTTGGCTGTCAGATGAACAAAGTATTAAATGTTGAAGGTTATCCATATGTTACATGATATTTCATCTGAATTTACTCTCTTATTGTTTCATATACTATCACTATCTATTTTCTCTGTCTTACACCTATTTCATAGATGTCTTATAAGTAGGAACCATAGACACCTGCATACCTCAGTCATTATACATACACTGTGCCTGACTGAGGTATGTATTGGAGAATATCTATTTGATATCCATATGTCTTGGTATTTTACCCACTGTTTAATTAGTATCTACTTTTACTTTTCTTTATATACATGCCTCTTATATTCTCAATCATATCTATACATGTTGTAGATAGTCAAATACATTAGCTATTTTGTCTACATTGCACCAACTGAGGTATATATCTTACTATTCAATTTACTGTCCCATTACTTACAATTACTCTTAGTTCTTACCATTTATTCTTTGTCAATAGGTACAGTAGTACTGTCAATCTACAGTTATTTTGTCTACATTGCTTGTAGATACTTATACATATTCTTTGTTCATTATTCAAATAGCAATACTCCTTCAAGGTTAGATTATCAAATTAAGCAATGAACTGTTCTCTATTTCCTTAATCTATTGCATAAAGAATCTTCTATAAGAGTGCCAAAGACAGCAGTGAAATATCACAATAGATATTTGTTGATTCAAATAATTAGTTAACTCTGCATGAATTTTAGTTTATTATCTGCATAGTTAAGAGATTTTGATCTGTAATCATGTAATAAATATCAAATATAGTCTTATTGTATATGGCAAAAAATAAAAGAAGCAGTAGAAATGGTTCAGTGGCTGTTGAGGAATAAAAAATGGTTGAAAAGCGAACTGTGGGAACTACCTTCCTAAGTTGTGAGGCATCCCAAATGAGCTACCATCAGCTTATATAAGTATTGAGGCACCCAATGAAAATGTGGGAATTAAGTGCCTAAAAGAGCGTTCCAGCTGCTTACCAATTGCTTAAGTAAATATCTTTGTCATATTCTTAGATAACATTATTAAGTAACATTATTTGATAAGCAAACAAACCCAAACACCTATGTGTTTTAATATATAGACAAGCTTCTGTCCCATGCCTTCGTCATGATTGTGGAGGCCCCTCGCACGCTCGGGCCCTCCACAATCTTGACTGCGGCATGGAACTTCAGCTTGTTGGGGCCCGCCCCAAACCCGGCTCATTACTCCACTGGGTATGCAATTCTATCTAAGTACATTTACCAAATTGCACTGGTAATCTACCTTTTACTCATCAGTTAAGTACAAATCAATCCATATTATTAATATATCTGCCTGTTCTTAGTAGACATGATTAACATCAGTATCTCAAACCATAGATACCTCAACTCTATACCTATACATATCTATCTGCTTAACCTATCAATGACATGTTTCAATTATCTATAAATCAAGTTCCATAGTGAAGGAACAGTGTAACAGTCTATATCTATGGGTTTACACAATATTTTTATGCTCAATCTAATGAATCTGGCCCCTTTGACATATTCAATAATACAAAGGCATTTAATATCTGCCTTGATATATATATAACGAATAGCATAGGTAACCTATAGGTATTCTAAGCCATACCCATACTCATACCTGCCAACCTGTGAGTCATAATGGGAAAACTTAGATGGTATGTCCATTGCTATGATATCATGTCTTACTTTTTCATTGTTATTATGGACAATTGTATATAGTCTCCCTCCTCAGCTGTTTCATCTCCTTGAACATCTAAGAGTGAGTTTATTTCATGTATATATTATATTAGTACTTCACATATCTGTAAAATTACAATCTTATGTATCTACAGGTCAGATAGGTATACAGCTTACAACAGGTATCTCTCAGATCATAGATATCCAATGCCTGTACCCATACCCATATATACCCACCCATCTGACCCACTGGATTTTGCAAAGCCATGCTGTTTCCTATGTACATGCCATTTACTCATTAAGAATCAAACATTTAAAAATGTCTGACACAGATTAGCATGTATTCTTTGCAGCACAACTTCTCTCTGACATTCCAGATGCATAGAAAATTGAAATGGCATACACAGATATTCCAAAATACCAGAAGGAAAGCTCTACTACCTATTGTCTTTTAGTAATACACTATTTATAGATGCACAGCATATATCCCTTCTTTTAAGATCACTGATTTTGACTCAATTCTGGTTAATCAAGAATGCAAAAGTATCTATATAATCTCTAAAAGCCTTAATATTTTGGAGGATTATTTAATAAAACAAAATGAAAAACAGGTTCCTTTTGTAAATCTATTAGATCCAACACCTTGGCTGTCAGATGAACAAAGTATTAAATGTTGAAGGTTATCTATATTTTACATGATATTTCATCTGAATTTACTCTCTTATTGTTTCATATACTATCACTATCTATTTTCTCTGTCTTACTCCTATCTCATAGATCTTTTATAAGTAGGAACCATAGACACCTGCATACCTCAGTCATTATATATACACTGTGCCTGACTGAGGTATGTATTAGAGAATATCTATTTGATATCCATATGTCTTGGTATTTTACCCACTGTTTAATTAGTATCTACTTTTACTTTTCTTTATATACATGCCTCTTATATTCTCAATCATATCTATACATGTTGTAGATAGTCAAATACATTAGCTATTTTGTCTACATTGCACCAACTGAGGTATATATCTTACTATTCAATTTACTGTCCCATTACTTACAATTACTCTTAGTTCTTACCATTTATTCTTTGTCAATAGGTACAGTAGTATGTCAATCTACAGTTATTTTGTCTACATTGCACTGACTCAGTTCTTACCATTTATTCTTCATCAATAGTATATCTTTTCTTATTACTACCTTATTCATATTACTTACATTGCTTGTAGATACTTATACACATTCCTTGTTCATTATTAAATAGTAATACTCCTTCAAGGTTAGATTATCAAATTAAGCAATGAATTGTTCTCTATTTCCTTAATCTATTGCATAAAGAATCTTCTATAAGAGTGCCAAAGACAGCAGTGAAATATCACAATAGATATTGTTGATTCAAATAATTAGTTAACTCTGCATGAATTTTAGTTTATTATCTGCATAGTTAAGAGATTTTGATCTGTAATCATGTAATAAATATCAAATATAGTCTTATTGTATATAGCAAAAAATAGAAGAAACAGTAGAAATGGTTCAGTGGCTGTTGAGGAATAAAAAATGGTTGAAAAGTGAACCGTGGGAACTACCTTCCTAAGTTGTAAGGCTTCCCAAATGAGTCACCATCAGCTTATATAAGTATTGAGGCACCCAATGAAAGTGTGGGAATGAAGTGCCTAAAAGAGCGGCATAGCTGCTTACCAATTGCTTATAAATATCTTAGTCATATTCTTAAGTAAGATTATTAAGTAACATTCCCCCTAAAACTAACAACACCAAACACCATTGTGATTTAATATATAGACAAGCTTCTGTCCCATGCCTTCGTCATGATTGTGGATGCCCCTCGCATGCTCGGGACCTCCACAATCTTGACTGCGGCATGGAACTTCAGCTTGTTGGGGCCCGCCCCAAACCCGGCTCATTACTCCATTGTGTAGACAATTCTATCCAAGTACATTTACCAAATTCCACTGGTAATCTACCTTTTATTCATCAGTTAAGTAAAAATCAATCCATATTAATATATCTGCCTGTTTTAAGTAGACATGATTAATATCAGTATCTCAAACCATGGGTACCTCAACCCTATACCTATATATATCTATCTGCCTAACCTATCAATGACATGTTCCAATTATCTATAAATCAAGTTCCATAGTGAGAAAACAGTGTAACAATCTATATCTATGGGTTTACACAATATTTTTATGCTCAATCTAATGAATCTGGCCCCTTTGACATATTCAATAATACAAAGGCATTTAATATCTGCCTTGATGTATATGTAGGGAATGGCATAGGTAACCTATAGGTATCCTAAGCTGTATCCATACCTGTACCTGTCAACCTGTGGGTCATATTGGGAAAGCTTAGGTGGTATGTCCATTGCTATAATATCATGTCTTACTTTTTCATTGCCATTATGGACAATTGTATATAGTCTCCCTCCTCAGCTGTTTCATCTCCTTGAACATCTGAGAGTGAGTTTATTTCATGTATATATTATATTAGTACTTAACATATCTGTAAAATTACAGTCTTATGTATCTACAGGTCAGTTAGATAGGTATACAGCTTACAACAGGTATCTCTCAGGTCATAGATACCCAATGCCTGTACCCATACCCATATATACCCACCCATCTGACCCACCAGGTTTTGCAAAGCCATGCTATTTCCTATGTACATGCCATTTACTCATTAAGAATCAAACATTTAAAAATGTCTGACACAGATTAGCATGTATTCTCTTAAAAACATTGCAGCATAACTTCTTTCTGACATTCCAGATGCACAAAAAATTGAAATGGCATATACAGATATTCCAAAATACCAGAAGGAAAGCTCTACTACCTATTGTCTTTTAGTAATACACTATTTATAGATGCACAGCATATATCCCTTCTTTTAAGATCACTGATTTTGACTCAATTCTGGTTAATCAAGAATGCAAAAGTATCTATACAATCTCTAAAAGCCTTAATATTTTGGAGGATTATCTAATAAAAGAAAATGAAAAACAGGTTCCTTTTGTAAACCTATTAGCTCCAACACCTTGGCTGTCAGATGAACAAAGTATTAAATGTTGAAGGTTATCCATATGTTACATGATATTTCATCTGAATTTACTCTCTTATTGTTTCATATACTATCACTATCTATTTTCTCTGTCTTACTCCTATCTCATAGATCTTTTATAAGTAGGAACCATAGACACCTGCATACCTCAGACGTTATACATACACTGTGTCTGACTGAGGTATGTATTGGAGAATATCTATTTGATATCCATATGTCCTAGTATTTTACCCACTGTTTAATTAGTATCTACTTTTACTTTTCTTTATATACATGCCTCTTATATTCTCAATCATATCTATACATGTTATAGATAGTCAAATACATTAGCTATTTTGTCTAAATTGCACCAACTGAGGTATGTATCTTACTATTCAATTTACTGTCCCATTACTTACAATTACTCTTAGTTCTTACCATTTATTCTTTGTCAATAGGTACAGTAGTACTGTCAATCTACAGTTATTTTGTCTACATTGCACTGACTCAGTTCTTACCATTTATTCTTCATCAATAGTATATCTTTTCTTATTACTACCTTATTCATATTACTTACATTGCTTGTAGATGCTTATACACATTCTTTGTTCATTATTAGATAGTAATAATCCTTCAAGGTTAGATTATCAAATTAAGCAATGAATTGTTCTCTATTTCCTTAATCTATTGCATAAAGAATCTTCTATAAGAGTGCCAAAGACAGCAGTGAAATATCACAATAGATATTGTTGATTCCAATAATTAGTTAACTCTGCATGAATTTTAGTTTATTATCTGCATAGTTAAGAGATTTTGATCTGTAATCATGTAATAAATATCAAATATAGTCTTATTGTATATGGCAAAAAATAAAAGAAGCAGTAGAAATGGTTCAGTGGCTGTTGAGGAATAAAAAATGGTTGAAAAGCGAACTGTGGGAACTACCTTCCTAAGTTGTGAGGCATCCCAAATGAGCCACCATCAGCTTATATAAGTATTGAGGCACCCAATGAAAATGTGGGAATTAAGTGCCTAAAAGAGCGGTCCAGCTGCTTACCATGCTTAAGTAAATATCTTTGTAATGCTTAGATAACATTCCCCCTAAAACTATAAGCAAACAATGGCAAACACTTCCCTTCCATTATATATAGACAAGCTTCTGTCCCATGCCTTCGTCATGATTGTGAAAGCCCCTCGCATGCTCAGGCCTTTCACAATCTTGACTGCAGCATGGAACTTCAGCTTGTTGGGGCCCGCCCCAAACCCGGCTCATTACTCCACTGGATATGCAATTCTATCTAAGTACATTTACCAAATTGTACCAGCAATCTACCTTTTATTCATCAGTTAAGTACAAATCAATCCATATTATTAATATATCTGCCTGTTCTTAGTAGACATGATTAACATCAGTATCTCAAACCATAGATAGCTCAACTCTGTACCTATACATATCTATCTGCTTAACCTATCAATGACATGTTTCAATTATCTATAAATCAAGTTCCATAGTGAAGGAACAGTGTAACAGTCTATATCCATGGGTTTACACAATATTTTTAGGTTCAATCTAATGAATCTGGCCCCTTTGACATATTCAATAATACAAAGGCATTTCATATCTGCCTTGATATATATATAGGGAATAGCATGGGTAACCTATAGGTATCCTAAGCCATACCCATACTCATACCTGCCAACCTGTGGATCATAATAGGAAAGCTTAGATGGTATGTCCATTGCTATGATATCATGTCTTACTGTTTCATTGCCATTATGGACAATTGTATATAGTCTCCCTCCTCAGCTGTTTCATCTCCTTGAACATCTAAGAGTGAGTTTATTTCATGTTTATATTATATTAGTACTTAACATATCTGTAAAATTACAGTCTTATGTATCTACAGGTCAGTTAGATAGATATACAGCTTACAACAGGTATCTCTCAGGTCATAGATACCTAATGACTGTACCCATATATACCCACCCATCTGACCCACCAGGTTTTGCAAAGCCATGCTATTTACTTACCAAAAATCAAACATTTAAAAATGACACAGATTAGCATGTATTCTTTTAAAAACATTGCAGCACAACTTCTTTCTGACATTCCAGATGCACAAAAAATGAAAATGGCATACACAGATATTCCAAAATACCAGAACAAAAGCCCTACTATCTAATGTCTTTTAGTGATACACTATTTATAAATGCACAGTATATATCCCTTCTTTTAAGATTACTGATTTTGACTCAATTCTGGTTCATCAAGAATGCAAAAGTATCTATGCAATCTCTAAAAGCCTTAATATTTTAGAGGATTATTTAATAAAACAAAATGAAAAACAGGTTACTTTTGCAAACCTATTAGATCCAACACCTTGGCTGTCAGATGAACAAAGTATTAAATATTGGAGGTTATCCATATGTTATATGATATTGCATCTGAATTTACTCTCTTATTATTTCATATACTATCACTATCTATTTTCTCTGTCTTTCTCCTACCTCATAGATCCCTTATAAGTAGAAAATCACTATCTATTTTCTCTGTCTTACTCCTATCTCATAGATCTCTTATAAGTGGGAACCATAGACACCTGCATATCTCAGTCATTATACATACACTGTGCCTGACTGAGGTATGTATTAGAGAATATCTATTTGATATCCATATGTCTTGGTATTTTACCCACTGTTTAATTAGTATCTACTTTTACTTTTCTTTATATACATGCCTTTTATATTCTCAATCATATATATACATGTCATGGATAGTCAAATACATCAGCTATTTTGTCTACATTGCACTGACTGAGGTATGTATCTTACTATTCAATTTACTGTCCCATTACTTACAATTACTCTTAGTTCTTACCATTTATTCTTCATCAATAGTATGTCTTTTTTTATTACTATCTTATTCATATTACTTGCATTGGTTGTAGATACTTATACATATTCTTTGTTTATTATTACAATAGCAATTCTCCTTCAAGGTTAGATTATCAAATTAAGCAATGAAATGTTCTCTATTTCCTTAATCTATTACATAAAGAATCTTCTATAAGAGTGCCAAAGACAGCAGTGAAATATCACAATAGATATTGTTGATTCAAATAATTAGTTAACTCTGCATGAATTCTAGTTTATTATCTGCATAGTTAAGAGATTTTGATCTGTAATCATGTAATAAATATCAAATATAGTCTTATTGTATATGGCAAAAAATAAAAGAAGCAGTAGAAATAGTTCAGTGGCTGTTGAGGAATAAAAAATGGTTGAAAAGCGAACTGTGGGAACTACCTTCCTAAGTTGGGTGGCAGCCCAAAAGAGCCACCATCAGCTTATATAAGTATTGAGGCATCCAATGAAAATGCGGGAATGAAGTGTCTAAAAGAGTGGTGTAGCTGCTTTGTCATGCTTAAGTAAATATCTTTGTAATGCTTAGTAACATTCCCCCTAAAACTAACAACACCAAACACTGAGCTTCCATTATATATAGATTATTAGTCTAAACTTTATTTACTTTAGTATAAAACACTGCAAAATACTGTATGTATGGTAGCTTTCCTCAAATAGAGGTTTCTTTCACCTGGTCTCTCTCTGTTTGACTTCACTCTTAACCCTCATGTACTGATATTGTTGACTCTTAGTTACAGTATCTGTGATGACACTGAGACTATGAGTCAGCAGCAGTAGCACATAAAGTGAGAGTTAAGCAAGTTAAGCTAGAATCAAGTGAGCAGAGACCAGTCATAAGAAGATGGATTCAAAAAGTCTACCAAAAGGTACAGTAATTACAGGGTTCTAATTGGTGTCAGGATCTTTGAGTTCAGTCACAGGTTACCAGAAACTGCACCTCCCTGAAGAAGGGGGGCATTTCTATTGTGGAGAAAAACCCCCACTGTGTGCATGAGCACTATTGATTAATAGACACATAGTGTGAGGGGAATGTACATGGAGTTTGTGAGTGAGATGTTGATGTTGATTGTGAGTCCACTAGTGACTGAAGAAGGACAGGGTTTTTCCTGATATAAATCATGAAGGCAGCTGATGACCATTGGCCTTGAACCTGAATGAGGTGAGGCAGCACACCCCATTGGGCTAAGTCAGTGGTGCCTCCTACCCTCATTGACTGCCCAGCAATGGTCTTGTCAGTGAAGAGAAGTTGGAGCCTTCTCATG
Organism: Armillaria sp. CMW 4456; assembly: GCA_028551335.1. Lineage (NCBI taxonomy): Eukaryota > Fungi > Basidiomycota > Agaricomycetes > Agaricales > Physalacriaceae > Armillaria > Armillaria sp. CMW 4456. The sequence continues at coordinate 1,657 of JANDKJ010000672.1, read as the reverse complement.
AACCAAGATTGTGTAGGTACAGAGCTGGACTCTGTGATCCATAAGGCTTGCTGAATGTAGTGCATGCTGTCACATCTGGTAAGGTATTGACAAAAAACAAGGATGGGATTGATGCTTGTGTCACCATCTGTGGGTATGATGCATTCTGTTGCCTTCAAAAGCAGTGTCAGCTTTGCAGGCACTGGCTGAATAGGAAAGCATACGCTTCTCTTAGGCAACCACTCAATGGTTTGCCTGCAGGTGACCTTCCTCCAACAATTGAAGGGGGAGTCTTATCCTGGCATGCAAGAGCTCTGCTTAGATGCAAGAGACCATTAACCCTGTGACAGGATAGTGAGGAAAAGGCAGTTGTCATAGGATTGAGAGTCAGCAGAGTGAGGAGACCACATGCTGGATATCATCATGAGATAAAGGTGATTTGCAATGGACTTGAGATCTGCTAGAGACAGTTTGCAGCCTTTTAAGGTTCAGGTCACAAGGGATGTAGTTCCTGACCTCACAGATGTCAGGGAAGAATGCTTCCAATCTGTTGCAGATACTGGAAGATAGCTGGTTATGGAATCAGGTTTGATATGATGGCACATGTACACCACATAGTAGCTTAGTGTGTCAAGCATCAGGTTTAATGGGGTATCTGTGGAGCCTTGCAAAAAGTAATATATGAGTTTAATGCAGATGTATATGTGCCAATGGATGATGTATCAACTTGTTGAAACAAGAGTGAGGCAAATAGAGTCACAGTGAAGCTTCTGCAAAGTTCCAACCATATCATCCTTGGACCAAAAGACTTTGCAACAGATCACAAATGGTGCACCATACCAGCACATTGAAAAGTGACAATGGTGAGTGGGGAGTGAATCTGGGAAAGGTGAGAGCTGGTACACTGCACACAAAACACCAAAACACAACACACACACACCACCTGCTATGTAAGTTCATGGGATGGGTAAGTTTCCTGGTTGATAGAAATGTACCTTAGTTAGTAGCCAGGATGCAAATCAAAATATGCTGGGTGGTTTATATGAATATAACTGCTAGAATGCTTTCTGGGACACAATAGATCCAAAATTCACAACCAAACTGAGTCCTGGACTCCAATTCTGAACTGTAAAACTGCCTGGTGCAGAATAACTGACATGAGTGAGCACCTGAATGTGACTTATCACTGACACAAAACTGTTCTGAACTGCTGGACAACTATCTGACTGGTTCTCAGGCTATACTGTACTTGCAAAATGCTCCTGGACTTAATGTTGACAGTCGCAATTACTTTCTGTGAGACTATGCTCAAAGCTCTTAACCCTAATCTATACTAGATTGCTTTACAGCACTTCTGGGAGCCAGAAAACTTGGTCCCTGCACTAATTACAGGCTTGTATTTATACTATTCTACCACTAAGTTATTTATATTGTTGTTACCTATCCTGGACTAGTTTCCCTGTGGCCAGCCAAAGTCCTCTGCATTTATGAGTGCATTTGTGGCTGTCCAGGATACTCTTGTATGGTTATGAGCTCATATGCAGGTCCTGGACTATCGACCGCTGATCAGGGTGCACAAGACCAGTCCTAGACACTAAATATAGTCCTGGACTGTCATCACATTAAATTCCCTGAGCCTAGAACATTCCTGCTCGATTGCAACACCCTTGGAACAGGG